>JASDQU010682866.1:0-30031 GCA_032191745.1 Picea mariana
CTGTCCATATTGTATATTTGTGAATAAAGAATGATTGCAGCTGACAATTAAGTAGTTGATTTGAGTTATTATGATCATAGTTAGTAGTTTGTGTATATATAAGTAGTTAGTAATTTGTAGTTAGAATAGTATAGTTAGTTTTAGTTGTTTTATTAGTTTCTAGTTTCCTTAGTTTTAGTTTAATTTCTTTAATTTTGTTAGTTAGTTTATTGTAGTTTGTTTTATTAGTTTCTAGTTTCCTTAGTTTAGATCATTTAGCTCAGATCACTCTCTCTTTGGTTTCCTTATGAGACCTTAGGGCGGCCAACGGAGCCGTTAAACTCGTCAGGGTGGTCCATACCAAATGGCTTGGGTTATTTAGACAACCCCGGACTGGTTCCACTCTCCCAGTTGACGGACGATCATTTTCGCCCGTCAAAACATATAAACCCCTCTGGATCGAACATGTATGGCTATTTTCTCCTTCCATGAAAAATAGTTGTAAGGTGTAAGAATGAATTCTTTTTGGAATTCCATCTTTTCGCTATCTTCGATCTTTTGTACCTGCAAAAGATTTTGGTGTAGCTTCTGCTTAGCAGTCTGTCAACTCTGATACCATGTAAATGTGTTGAACCTGCACATAATATATCTATCTAAGCAATGATACACACATTTGCAGATAGAATTGGAAAAAGAAGAAGAAGAAGAGAAAGAATGGAAAGATTTCTCATTAACCGTTGTGAATAATGAATAATTTACACATGATATACTCTGTATAAATCAATGAGTTCAAATTGAGGTGAACCAAGTCACCCTAGTGGTGGTCTAGAGTGATCTAGACACACACCAACAATTACGAGAGTGAACTGCCACCTATTCTAGTCTCTCAGGCAGTTACGGTAGTGAACTACCACCTAGTTGAGTTAACTAGTCAACTAGTCTTCAGTTAACTGACTAAACAGAAAGTAGTGAGTTGTTAAATCAAGGAATCAAGGAAAATGCACCAATTTGGTGATGATACCAAGGAAATGTCGAATTATCATGGTGATGATCCCAATGCAACATCTAAACTCAACTCAACTAGTCAAACTAAAGTGTGAACTGAAAGAGAATATTCTCTAGGTGGAATATTATCTCCTAAAATATAGGAGACTAGATAATGACTAATTATGACTAATAAAAAAATAAAAACCTTAGGAAAAAGAAATCCTATGTGTGTGTGAAGTAACTCCAACAGACCCATCATAAGGGGAAAGGTTTGTAGAACCTACTTGCTTGGACCTAGAGGAAATTAACCAGTTGTACAGAAAAACCACACAAGAGGAAGATTATGTGAATCCCACTACAGATGGGGTACTCAGTTGGATAAGAATCACCTCATGTGCATCAGACTCGGATACGGACTTAGAAAATTAGTAGCATAGGTTACACAAAGTCTCCACAAGAATATGTGCAAGAATAGATCGCACAGTAAGATGGGTAAGTACAGAGATAAGGGAACCTCCGAGCTTCCACGAGGTGAATGACCTAGAAGAATTATTAGCACAATATGAAGATGAAGTGTTATAAAATCATAGGCTCTTATCCCCGGATATAACACTCAAGGAAATACCCACAATATGTTGGAGTGCACACAAAGAAACAATTAACGACTGGTACCAATGTAAGAGGTTATTGCGCATTAGGTTTGGCACAAAACAAGGAAGCAATCAGTTGTAGAAATATGATAGATAGGGGGCACCAGCAGAACACTTGAAGAAGTGAAAAACACTATGGAAAATGACACTACTGGAGAACTGGCCTCATCACTTTGTTCACACACTAGAAGGCATCCCAGCAAACTGGTATACAGACCAGGAATTGCACAGAGGAACTACAAATTGGATAGTAATACAACACAACTTTATAGTCACTTTCTCATTTGAGCATGAAAACCAATATCATAAGAGATCCCTACAATTGGAAGAGAACCAATATCATAAGACACATCTAGCCATAGAGGAGATGAAGGAGGAGCTGAAGAACTTAACGTTCCAGCTAAGCCAGAACAAAGTTAAGGACAAAAGAGAAGTTGTTTAGTGTACCACATATAGGACAGAAGGACACCATAAGAATGAATATCCAACATTCACACAGTACATGGCATAAGGAATTCCAAACCCATTTCCAACATGAGGACTATGGTGTGATATCTGTAAGAAATAGGGACATGATCCATATCGCTGCCCAATTATGCAGAAGTACCAAACAGTACCAAAGATCTCATATTAAAAATTTTGCAATTCAGTAGGCCATGATGAAAAAGATTGCATAACCATGGACCTCATGAGGGAAATAAAATCAAATGCATACAGGGTGTAGGCAGAAATGATGACCGAGAAAGATGCACCTCAGTTTAACTAGGTACAAGCCCCGTATAACACTGCGCAACAACAATACAACACTGCGCAGTCGCAGTACAATACGACACAGCCACACTACAATACCACGTAGTATAACCAGGTGCCTTAGTATAATGCACCTCAAGGGGATCGATCTGGCTACAGAGGTGGAGGAAGAGCAAGAGGAGGATTTGGAAGAGGCGTAGGAATAGTGGTATGCCACAATTGTCAACAACCAGGAAACTATGCAAGAGAATGTCCACTTCCACCAACGATCTGTATGTATTGTCGCAGATCAGATTATGACACGAAAGAATGTTTGACACTATTAGGGAAGATCCAAGAGAAGACAAATCAGAAAAATCAGAATATTCATTGGATTTTAGCAGAAGCGAGGGATGAAGGAAGAAACATCAACATAGTTACATGGGGAGGAGCTAAAATAGGAAATGACGTAGTAAGACAAGAGCCAACACAACACCAATGGGTGAAAAATAATGTCGAACGAAAGAAGTAGTTTGATGCGCAGAACAAAAAGGAGACATTCAAGCAAGCTAGACAAGAATTTATGAAACCAGACATTCCATCAACATCGACTGCGCAATATAATAAGGAAGTACCAGCACACTAGATGCCTCCATTGTTGGATCACACCGAAGAAATAGATCCACTGGAATAAGTATGTACGATTAAGGTTTTTTTACAATCCTATGTTAGACTACTAAATGATCCATCCTCTGTTAAAATATTACAAAATATACTAGAAATATGTAGAATACAGGCAGAAGGAAAGCTAGAACAAAAAACAGTTAATCATTTGCATACAAGAAGGAGAACAAATAGGTAATTCAAACTAAACGCCAACATTGGATATTTCAACATGGGATATATTATACTGGATTTAGGATCCGAATTAAATGTATTACCTAAGAAGACATGGAAATGTATGGGAGAACCCAAATTAGTATATTCACATGTTTAGCTGAAAATAGAAAATCAACAATGAGTTCTACCAATTGGAATATTAAAAGGAGTGATAGTAGATTTGGATGGAGTACGGAGTAAATCTGACTTCGAAGTAATCGAGATAGTGGATGTCACAACACCTTATCTGACATTACTTGGCTTGGATTGGGCATTTGATAACTAGGCCATAATTAACTTAAAGACGAGGAAGATGATATTCGATTTAGGAGAATACAGATTCATTGTGCGATTAGACCCATCAAAAGGGGAAAGGTTTGTGAAACCTACTTGCTTGGACCTGAAGGAAATTAACCAGTTATACAGAACAACCACGCGAGAGGAATATTATGTGAATCCCACTATAGATAGGGTACTCAGTTGGAGAAGCATCACCTCATGTGCGTTAGACTCGGATACGGGCTTAGAAAATTGGCAGCATAGGTTACACAAATTCTCCACAAGAAGATGTGCAAGAATGGATCATGCAGTTAGATGGGTAAGTACAGAGATAAGGGAACCTCCCAGCTTCCACAGGGTGAATGACCTAGAAGCATTATTAACACGGTATGAAGATGAAGTGTTAGAAAATCATAGGCTCTTATCCCTAGATATAACACTCAAGGAAACACCTGCAATATGGTGGGGTGCACACAAAGAAACAATTAACGACTAGTACAAATCTAAGAGGTTACTACGCATTAGATTTGGTGTAGAACAAGGACATAACCAGTTGCATAAATATGACAGACAAAGGGCACCAAAAAAACACTTGGAGAAGTGCAAAACGCTATGGAAAATGAAACCACCAAAGGACTGGCCTCATCACTTTGTTCACACATTAGAAGGCATTCCAACAAACTGGTATACAGACCAGGAATTGCGCAAAGGAACTACAAACTAGACAGTACTATAATAGAACTTTACAGTCACTTTCTCATTTGAGCATGAGAACCCCAACATATATGCAACACTTAAACAAATCAGAGGGGTGATATTTGTTAAAAAACCAGAAGTTGAACTCATGGCAAAAGAACAACAACAAAATAGACAGACAGTAAAAGAACTATTGTCATTCTACCACGTGCAGGAAGAAGAACCAAATGAATATGACCTGTGTGATATTCATAGTGAGGAAGTTGAAGGAGAAAGAGAAGTAGAAGTTCCACCTCTGTAATCAAAATTAATTGATGTGTCGATCAAGGTAAAGAAAGTCAACATTGGGATAGTTGAGAATCCCAAAATGGCCATCTTTGGAGACTTTTGGGATGAGCAAATAGTGGAAAGTATAAGAGAGTTACTATGTGAGTACAACGACCTTTTCCCAACAACATTCACGAAAATGAAAGGCATATCAAGAGCTATGAAAAATGAAGATACCGCTCAAAGCTGAGGCAAGACCGATCAAGCAACGACCATACAGACTAAACCCTAAATATAAGCAAAAAGTCAAAGCCGAAATTGATAGGATGTTGGAGGCTGGAATCATAGAACCTCCAGAGGAGTATGAATGGGTAAGATCGATGGTAGTTTAGGAGAAAAAACAAGGAGGAATAATAATATGTGTCTATATGAGGAAGTTGAATGATGCGTTCCTACATGACCCGTTCCCTACTCCTTTCACAGATGAAGTGTTGGAGAACGTAGGAGGGAAAGAAGCTTATTCATTCACTGACAAATTTTGAGGATACCATCAGATCAAGATAGCACCGGAAGGCAAATACAAGACCAATTTTTTTGTGGAATGGGGATCCTACCAGTATACAGTCATGTCATTTGGACTGAAGAATGCACCAACAATATTTTCTATAGTCATAGTTGCATTCAAAGAATTCATCTACCAGTTTGTAGAGTTATATCTGGATGATTGGACAGTCTATAGTCTATTGAAAGACCATGTAGGGGTGTTGAGGATGATATTAGAAATATGCATGAAGTTTCAGATATCATCAAATATCAATAAGTGTATCTTCGGAACATCTTTTGGGATACTATTGGGCCATATAGCATGGAAACAAGGCTTGCTAGTAGATCCTGCCAAGATTGCAATAATATTAATCTACCACCACCAAAATTAGTCTGTAAGTTGAGAGAGACATTGGGACACACAGGATACTACAAGAAATTTATAAAGGGTTATGTGTAGATCACTGCACCAATGGATAAATTGTTAAGAAAAGACAAGAAGTTTCAATGGAATGAGGATTTTCAACGTAGATTAGACACCTTGAAAGAGAAGATGGTAACCACACCAATACTGGTATTCCCCAATGGGGAAAATACATTCCATGTACATGTATATGCATCAGCCACAACACTTGGAGCTATTCTGGCATAGCCAGGATGTGGAGAATTAGACCATCCTATAGCATTTGCTAGCAAAAAAATGTCAGAATCGGAGCAAAATTACTATAATATTCCATATATAAAAAGTATGTAGAACAGAAATAAATAGCTAGAAATGGGATATGAACAACAATATAACCAGAGCAACACCACAATAATACCAAAATGATAACAAAATAACACCATAAATAGCACTTTGATTACCGAGAGCAATGTTCACTTGCCTCTTCGAGGGGGAAACCTCCAGTAGAGAAGAGATCTATTACAATAATATCCAAGACAAAGGTTCTCATACCCTTGACTCCTATTTATATTAAATATGTCTATCAAAAGAACCATCTAGAGGAAGATCCTTCTAGAAGTGGAAGCTTCTATTAGGTCTTCTTACATTGGACTTATTCTTCCTTATTTCTAGGACTTATTAATATTGACCTTTATTACACGAAAATATATTATTCTACCTACTTGAGGGGTTAGGTCCCTAACATTTCCTCCCCATTAAAAACAGCCTTGTCATCAAGGCTTGAGATGGGGAAATTGTTGCAGAATGGCAGTTGGTTCCCAAGTGGCATCTACTATAGTTGTATCTTTCCACTGTACTAACACTTCTGTGAAGGTTCATTGACGCAGTCGATGCTCACGTTGGTCCAAAACTCCTTCTGGTTGTAGCCAAATGGATCCTTCTTCGTCCAACTCAGGAAGGTTGGTTTGAGTTTGGAACTTAGTTCCAATCACCTTCATTAATTAGGAAACATGAAAAAAAGGATGGAGCTTAGAATGATTGGGAAAAGCTAACTGATAGGCCACCTATCCCACATGCTTGAGAATGATATAAGGACCATAAAATTTGGGTGCCAGTTTCTGACAATGGTCAGCCTTGAGGGAAGTTTTCATGCAAGTTTGTAGTCGAATAAACACCCCATCCCCTTCTGCAAATTGACATTCAGAGCAACCTTGATCTGCTTGTTGTTTCTTGCAATTATGGGCCATGACCAAATTTGCTATGAGGGTACAAAGAATAGCTTCTCAAACTGTAAGCATTTGGTCAACCACCTGGACCTTCGAGACAATTGTCAAATATGAGAGGAATGAAGGTGACTTTTGTCCATATATCACTTCAAAAGGACTCATGTGCATAATTGTATGGTACAAAGTGTTGTACCACCATTCAAATAGTGGTAACCATTGATCCCATTGACTCTACCTTTTTGATGAAAAACACCTCAAATATGTTTCCAAACATTTGCTGACAAATTCAGTTTGACCATCAGTCTGGGGATGATAAGCTATGCTGAGATGCAATTGGGTGCCTTGTAACTTTAAAGGTTCTTTCCAAAAATTGCTGGTGAAAGTTGGGTCGTGATAAAAAACAATAGAATGTGGCATGCCATGAAGCTTGAAGACCTGATCCATGAAAATTTGAGCCACAATAGATGTTGTAAATGGGTGTTGAAGAGCACAGAAATGAGCATACTTGGAAATACAATCAACTACCACCATGATGACTGATTTATTTCTCGATTTAGGTAAGTCGACAATACAATCCATAGAGATATCCCACCAAATAGCGGGTGGAATAGGAAGTGGTTGTAGTGTGCCAGGAGATTTGACAGTTTCACCTTTGTTGCATTGACACACTTCACATTTAGCCACAAAATTATGAATGTCCTGTTTCATACCCTCCTAGAAAAATGAAAATTTGACCTGGACATAGGTTTTGGTAAACCCGGAGTGCCCAGTTATGGGTGTAGCATGAAGCTCAGAAAGTACCATGGATTTAAGTTTTGATTGTTTACTTAAATACAAATAGCCTTTGTATCGAATCTCATCATTGAGCCAAGAGTAACCTAGGGAAACTCAAGAATTGGACTGCAATTGTTGTATCAGATGCGAACTTTTGGGATTGTGTAGCCATTCCTAGTGAACAACTTGGATCCAATCTGGTACAATGAAAGAGAGAGAAAAAAGTGACCCTTCATGTTCATTTTTCTAGAAAGTGCATCAGCAACCACATTTTCTTTTCCCTTTTTGTAAATGATCTCATAATCATATCCGAAGATCTTAGTCACCCATTTTTGTTTCTCAGGGGAGGACAGGTGTTGTTCGAGAAAATGCTTGAAGCTTTGATGATCTGTCTTAATTGGAAGTGTTTCCCCAATAGATAAGGTCACCAAATATCCACAGCATGAAAAATAGACAACATTTCCTTTTCATAGATCGATTTGCTCAAATTTCTCTTGAACAATTGTTTGTTGATAAATGCCAAAGGCCGACCCCCTTGCATAAGGACAACACCAATTTCTTTCCCGAAAGCATCACATTTCAGGGAAAAGGTCTTTGCGAAATCAGGAAGTGCCAGGATTAGAGTGGTGCACATGGCCATCTTCAAGGTTTGAAAAGCCTAAGAAGTTGTTGGATTCCAATAGAAAGAATAATTTTTAAGGAGTGCAGTGAGAGGTGTCATAATCTTTCCATAATTCTTAACAAACTTGCGATAATAACTTGTTAAACCAAGAAATCCCCACAAGATGTTGAGAGTATTTGGGTGAGGACAATCATGCATAGCTTCAATCTTTTAGGATCCACCCTGACGTCATCCTTGCCAACAACATGACCCAAGTACTCTACTTCCAAGGTGCCAAAGGAACCTTTAGATTGTTTGAGGAAAAGTTGGTGCTGAGAGAGTAGATGGACAACTTGATCCACATGAGCAAGATGGTATGTCTAGGTTTTGTTGTATATGAGGATGTCATAAAATAAAAATAACACAAAATGATGGAGAAAAGGATAGAAGACATGATTCATGAGGCTTTGGAAAGTGGATGGAGCATTACATAAGCCAAAGAGCATGACCAAAAAATCATAGTGGTCCTCACGAGTTCTAAAGGTAGTCTTAGGAATTTCTACCTCTTTCAAACGGATCTGGTGGTAGCTCGAATGGATATCAAGTTTAGTAAATAAATGGGCACCACTCAATTCATCCATGAGGTCATCAATGACAGGAATGGGAAATTTTTCTTTAATGGTGAGTTTTTTGAGGGCGTGGAAGTCATGACATATGCACTAAGAACCTTCTTTCTTAAGGACCATGACCATAGGAGAAGAGTATGGGATTGTACTAGGGAGGATAACACCTACATTGACAATTTATTGAACCATTTTCTCAATTTCATTTTTTTCGGAAAAGGGGTAATGATAGGGACGAATATTGGGAGGAAGGCTTCCTGGGACAAGGGGAATGGAATGATCATGAATTCCATGGGAAGGAGGGAGTCCCTAGGGAGTGGAAAAAACCATTTTATGTTTAGAGAGGATGGATTGGAGGTCTAGTGGCACAGAGGATGTCTCAGTGGCTTGGATGGTATGGATTTGGGAAATAATGCCAGAATGACCTTTTTTGATCAACTTTTCCATGTGATGGGAACTAATGATCTCCGGGGAACTAGTGGTGATGCCTTGGAACTTATATTTTTGTCCCTCTTGGTCAAATTGCATGGTTAATTCCTTAAAATCCATGAGAATGGGAACCAAAGTACTTATCCATTCCGCACCCAACACAATGTCACAACCACCCAAGTCGATAGAAAACATATGAGATTTTAGATGGTAGTCACCAATTTGGAAACGCACATTTTCACAATTCCCTCCACATTTCATGGACCCACCATTGGCAATCATGATTTGGAAATTATTGGCTGCACGGATATAACAATTAGTTTCTTGGGAAATGCGGTGATGAATACAATTATGGGTGCTTCCACTATCAACAAGAATGATGACCTTATTATGCTTGATGTAACCAATTAGCTTGAGGGTTTGGAGAGCAGAGAATCCAGTGAGAGAATTTAGGGAAATGATCTGTTCAAATTCAGGAGGGTCTGATGGAGGGGTTATGTCTGTGGGTTTAGGTGACACAAACACAAGGGGAGTGTCAACATCCTCTTCTAAAAAATCCTTTGAGATGGACATAAAAATATTTCGTTCTCTACACTTGTGTCCCGGAAAATATGTTTCATCACAATTATATCAAATACCTTTGAGTTGGCGTTCAACATTTTCAACCTTGGTCAATTTCTGGATATTGAGTGGAGTAGGAGGAGTGGAAGTTAGTGGTTTAGTATGAGTAATAAAGGAGGGTTTGAGGTTTTGAGAAGAGACAACCTGTTGTTCTTCCTTATCTCTTTTAGTAGCGTCCACCCAACTCTAAGGCTGATCCATGAGGACATGATCACGAATATCATCCTTGAGGTCACTGATAAAACATTCTCCGAAAAAAGAATTAGACATCCCCTCTGTAAGAAAATCCAGTTGCTCAAAAGAATCTATAAAGTCTTCCCCTGTGCCAGATTGTTCCAACTTTGTCAAATGGCCTAAATGGTTGGTGTGAGTGTCAAAGCATTCATAAAGCTCTGCCACAAAGTGTGTCCAAGCCACATACCCTTGGTGGGCATTTTTTCTCGATTGCCAACGTTCTTGATCTATATGGAGAACACCATACCAGAGTTTGGCCAAATCATCCATAATTCCATACAAAGAGAAATAATGCTCCATTTGAGTTAACCATCCAGTGGGATTCGATCCATAAAATTCTTTCACATCCACATGCAGAAGGCGTAAGTCACAATGAAAGTGATGGGGCTTAAAATTATGGGAATGAGAGGAAGTTTCACTTTTGGTGTGTAAAGGTGGGTTAGATAAGGGAAGATTTGCAAGGATATGTAGCTTAGCACAGATCGTCATAGAGAAAGATTCAATCTAGGTAGTAATCTCTTGTTTGAGATCCTGTATGATTTCCTCGATTGAGGTAGCGATTGAATCCACGATGGAGGAATACATTTTTTGATTGATGGAAAGAATATTGGCATTGATCTGCCGCACTTATTGTTGGGTTTCTGTGAAATTAGACTACAAGGTATTGAAGTGAGCTTCCAAGTCTTGGATACGGGTATGGGCCATGATGACTAGGGAACACGAAAAGGGTTGGGTGGGAACACATAGAAAATGTGTTATTGGTAAAGTGTATCACAAAGATCAGGGCGACAAGGTGAATCCAATGGGGTAAAGCCCAAATAAGGGTGTTGGAAGGAGGTTGGGTCCACAAAATAAATATTTTCTGAAAAATGATAGGTATGACTTCAATCAGGGCGAAGAGAGAAAACCAACGGAATAGGTATCAAATAATGGTGCCAATAGGATACTGCGGTGATGAAATATCCAAATCTTAAGAGGAAGAAATGTGTAGTAATTTCGCAACTCAAATGCAGGAGACACAATTGCACTGTAATAGATCTTATCTGTTTTGTTTTTGTTTACATCCCAAGGGTTAGGTATTCAAGTGTTCTACAGACAAGGGTTTTCCCTATGTTATAGCTCTATGATATGCGTTCCAGGTCCAATAGTAGTACTCAATCCAATATCTCAGGGTACCAACTAAGGAGGCTAGACCGTACCCTTAGTCATACTACACGACTACTTAGGTACTAGAGAGTATCTTCCTGAGTGTCATTCTCGGTGGAACTATAACAGTGAGGAGGTCAATCGGTTTATCTATGGAGGGATTTAGGAGATCTGTATCGATTGGTATATAGGTGTTTTCTGATGCACTACCACTCGAAGGGGTACCAAGAGGGGTTACAAGGGTGGCCAACATATGTGCGCTTAAGTACCACTTGTATTTCCTGCATGTATGAATCCCTGACCATGGGTTTATGCGTGTAACGACAGATATATGTAGCTTAAATACGTTGGAATGTGTCTCTACCCTGAAACAAAATTAACCCGCAATTTTCTGTCAAGGAAGGTGCTCTAATACCACTTGTAATATTCCAGATATAAAAAGTGTGAAGAAAAGAAATAAATAGCTAGAAATGGCATATGAACAAATATATAACCAAAACAACACCATGATAATACCAAAATGATAACAGAATAACACCAAAAATATCACTTTGATTACCGAGAGCAATGTTCACTTTCCTCTTCGAGGGGGCAACCTCCAACAAAGAAAATATCTATTACAATAATATCCAAGAAAAAATTTTGCATACCCTAGACTCCTATTTATACTAAATATCTCTATCAAAAGAACCATCTAGAGGAAGATCCTTCTAGAAAAAGAATCTTCTATTAGGTCTTCTTACATTGGTCTTATTCTTCCTTATTGCTAGGCCTTATTAATATTGACCTTTATTACATGGAAATATATTATTCTACCTACATGATGGGTTAGGTCCCTAAGAGATAGCATATTGAGAATATGTGTGCTAGAACATGAAATACCTAGGATTTTAGCAGAAGCCCATGAGGGAATAGAAGGAGGACATTATGTAGGCAAAGCTACCACGCAAAAGTTATTGCGTGCATGACTATGGTGGTCGACTGTTCACAGAGACTCAAAGGAATACTGTCATAAATGTGATGTATGTCAGAGGGTTGGTAAACCGATAGAAGGGATGAGATGCCCTTGATACCACAAGTAACCTTGCAGGTATTTGAAAAATGGGAAATACAATTTGTGGGACCAATTAACCCACCAAAAAAAAGGTCAGGAGCAAGGTACATTATTACTACGACAAAGTACTTAACAAGATGGGTAGAGGCAACACTAGTAACATATTGTAGTGCAGAGACAACAACATGCTTCTTGTTTGAGCAAGTGATCACTAGATTTGGATGCCCAAGGATTTTGATGAGTAACCAGGGCACTCACTTCATTAACAACATTATTAAGGCTATGACTGAGGAGTTTGAAGTTTATCATCAAAAGAGTACACCATATCATCCTCAATAAAATGGAACAGTGGAAGCCTTTAACAAGATCCTAGAGAATGCACTGACAAAGATCTACAACGTTAATAGGGACGATTGGGACTTAAAGATAACAACATTACTGCGGGCATACAGGACCACATGCAAAAAAATGATAGGCCAGACACCATTTAGATTGGTGTATGGACAAGAAGTAGTGGTCCCATTAGAGTTTTTGGTACTTAGTCTGCGTGTAGCAGTAATTATAAACATGACAGAGCGAGGCGTAGTACAGGAAAGGCTAAGTCAGATGATGATCATAGAGGAGGATAAGATTCTAGCAAGGTTTCACCAAGAAGTATAGAAAGAAATGGACAAAGTTTTTCATCACAGACATATCAAGATGAAAAATTTCAAGGAGGGAGGCTTGGTCTTGGTGTACGACAATAAATCTATTCAACATCCAGAAAAACTCAGAACGCATTGGTTAGGACCATACGCGTTAAATATAGTCACATATGGGGGACATGTAGAGTTGAAGGATTTAGGAGGAACAAAACTCATAGGGATGATCAATGGGAGTCGATTGAAGCTATATAGGGACATTCGACCTCCTAACACTTGAAAAAAAAAAAAAAAAACTAACAGAGGGGTTATCGCGCCGGACATCAAAAGAGAGTAACACAAGCATAGTACGTCGAAAAGAGAATGGGCACATGCACTCGAAAACACTAGCGTGACGAAGAAAGGGAACTAAAAGGAGGTGACGGAAAGGACGGGTATGAAAAATAAGCGCCAATGAATGGACGCTATCAAAATTGAATGACAAAAATGATTGATGGGACGTCGCATTAATCGCGCCAATTGGGGATGGAAATGGAATTCAATGGAAATTATGTGGGAAGTGCCAGTTCATTCAAAACACAAGTTGGGTAATTTCTCCGAGAAGTTTCATGGGATTCCTATATAAGGTAAGAAAGTGAGGATCGGAAGGGTTATTGATAAATTGAGAAAAGCATAGAGAGAAAGAGTATAAGTAGAAAAGAGAGAGTTTGGAGAAGTTATAGAGCCAACTAAGCTTGGTGGAGAATACCTTTACCACCATGGAACCACCCAAGCTAGGAGCCTCAAGCCAGACCTTCAAACAACCTTGAAGAAACCTCATAACACCTCAGCAGCCACAGGAAAGCGAGCAACAACCACCTCATCCTGCGGAATTAATCAACTTGCACGAAATCTCGTCACTCGATATGACACCTGGAAGCCCCACACCAGTGGTGGAGGAAACCAAACAGACAACACAAAAGGGCATGGACATCGATATGTTAGAAGTAGCATAGAGCCAACAAACCTAGGATATAAGAAATCCTCAGTGCTTTGAAATCCCTTAAGAAGAACCGAGGGTTAATGGGATGGTCCCAAATCATCCAAAAAGGTCACGCACAACCACGTCAGAACAACCACAGGAGGGCACAGTAGAAGATGTCATTAGTAGGGTAGAGGAGTATACGAAAGAGAGAAAAATGGAGGCTGGAGCCTCAATTCAGCCACCACAATAGAAGGGAAAACAACCAGTAGCAATATCACCATGCAGGTAGGCTTCCACAACCATAGTCTTGTCATGCATTTCGGAAGGGGTGTGTGTCGCGGGTAACCTGTTAGGCCATGTGGAGAAACTACGGTTCTCAGACCACGATGTAACTGACACAGACAAGTTTTTGGATTTTTCCAAGAACATTTACCTGGATACTATGGGTATAGGACACTTCGGCGAACCGATTAACCAGCCAAAATAGTGGGCACCCAGACTAGCCAAAACTAGGATTCTAGGCCTATTGGAGATCCCGCATTTTGGAAGGGGTTGGGACATAATCAATTACGTCAGGAAGCTGATGGAAATTACCCATGGAGGATACCTATGGGTGGAAGAGCCCATATCGATAAACGTAGATCTCATTACATGCATTACAGGACTGCCACCATGGGGGGAGACACCAACATAGTTCCTCGATGACAAGATGAAGGAGAACACATTGGTTGAGGAAATGAATAATACCTGTGGTATAGAAAGAGGGTCACGATGAATCATAATTAAGTGCATTGGTTATGCAACAACAAGGATGGCCACAAAAAGCATGGCATGCAAGTTAATTAGGAAGTACTGCAAGGAGGAAGTCTTTGTCGGGGTTGTTGGAGCTGCAGCACAATGTGTGGAGGGAACTATGATTAGTTGGGCCCCGTACTTGTTAAATTTGTTCCTAGAATACTGCAAGGATGCATGGAAATTGGGGACATAATTTCACTATTATTGGCTCCTCGTCCTGATCGCCTTGGTCAGATGAAGGGAACCTAAGTATACATACTTTGCCAAGAGATCCAATCATTGTTGCACAGTGCGATACCTATCATTGGGGAGTAATTCAAACCCTAAGAACAAAAGTGTGAATGCATGCATGTTTGCAGGGTATTACAATGACCTACAGGAAAACATAGACAACACTTGGCGGATTACACCAGAAATGGTCGCACAATATAAGGTCATAGCCAACTTCAAAGCCACCAAGAATTCCATGTGGATCCAAGCATAGAAGTATCCCAAGAACCAATGGTTACAACTGTGGTACTGCTTCAAGGAAGAGGACATAGAAATGGCCATCAAGAATTGGCACAAGGACTGAAGGATTCCATAATTGAATCAAGAGATGCATACAGATAAGGAGGTTGAGGCAGGGCAGGAAAAAATTCCTACAGGAGACAAAATGATGCCCAAGAAGCCATGGACAAGTCAGAAACCAGTGCAACAGAAGAAATGGGGTGTGTCCAAGAAAGGCACCTAGGAGGGGAAGAAGAAGAACACCTAGGTTTCATAGGAACAAGAAAAAGAGACTGAGACAACACAGGGAACCACATCAAGTGATACTCAGCAGGAGAAATGCCACACCAAGAGGTAAATTATACAAACAAGGGGTGTGCACAAGAAATCTAAGGTGCACAAAAGGCCACTGGAATATACGAGCATGGGGTATGACGTGGACCTCATAACCCAAATGGTCTAGTATCGAATAGTGAAGGATTTTGATGAAGCTCAACACCAAAGGGATAAGATTCAAGATGAGATGGCAGACATGAGGCAGCTCCTCAAGCATATCAAAGAAACATATAGGGCTTGTAGAGGAATAGAATTAGTCCCATCAACACCATAGACAGGAGCCAAGGATGGATTGAGTGAGCAGGATAGGATCCAAACGACAACACAATCGAGCTCGACGATTCATATTAAACCCAACATGCTTCGCATGGATGAAATTGTGGTTCAAAAACCCTTGAAATATTTGGCCCAAATACATTTGGTAATGACTCGAATACCAACCAAGGCATTGTATAAACTGCAAGTCATCATTGTGCAGGAGGTACAATTGTATGCACGCATAGACGCAACAAAACTGCAATAGATGAAGGACAACATAGAATAATTGGAATTGGTGCTTGAGAAAGTCAAGCTCGATGCCAAATACAAGAAATATCACGTGGATAGTTTCGGTCAGGAGTTGGTTGTATCCTATGACAGAATTCCAAAGAGGTTGCAGACAAAAAAGCTCATGGAGGCTCAAACGATTGATCATATTGTGCATACAATCGATCAATATAGGAAGGAGATCGAGCACCTTTGGGAACAACTCATACCTACCACTCCCTCGGAGGTGAAGGATCAAAGGAAGCAGGAAGCATAAGCACAGATAGAGGATATGGAGTGACAAGTTTTCACAACTCACAACTTGTTCGATAAAGTAGCACAACTATGAACGAAGCCAAAGGAGGATCAACAGGTCCAGCAATGGGACCTGGAAGAGGAGAAGATAAGCACATCTATCCAGGAGCTCAAGAAGAGGTAGAAGACAATGTCGATCACTGAGTGCCTCAAAGGAGCACAGGATATGAATAATTTGCAGGCACAACTCATAGCCGCACAGACACAGAAGAAGGAGCACCGAGCTCAAATGGAACCTCCCTAAGAGAGGGCAATGGAGGTCATTATGAATGAATAATATGAAAAGAAGAACATGGAATAGACTCAGGTAGAGTGTGCAGAGATGATTAGCAACGATATCAGAGAGCAAGTATTGGACACACTCAGAGAAAAGACCGTGCAGGCTCAAACACAAGAAAAGGAACTCGCAGAGAAGTTTTGGGCTCTTGTAGGAGCTATTGAAGAAGCACACAAAGGTTAGGTGGCTCAGGACGAGTGACATGTCAATGTTGGGGGCCTATTGGATGTAGGCCGAGTTAGGAAGAAAGGCTATTTTTGGAGGAGAAGCATGTAAGTAGGAAATGAAAGATGGAAGGAAAAGAAGCACGTGTAAGAGAAGCAGGCGAGGCATGCATGCAAGGAAGACCTAACAATGCTATGGTTAGGGATTTTGTAATGTATTGTAATGGATGGTGAGACAAGGATATAAATAAGTAGTACTTAGGCTATACAAGAGAGAGACAAAGGGTGGGAATATACAAATATACACAGAGGAAGATAGAGTTGTAAGTACTGCACGAGTAATTAATCTAGTGAGCTAGGGAAGGAGTGAGTGACTTCATCCTAAGGGTTAGATCATAGGTTGAGGAGCCTGATGTGATATAGTCAGCCTCGAAGGGATTGAGGAGCCTGGGGAAAAGGGTGAGACCTAATATTGTAAAAATGTGCAACATGATATAATTCTAAACCATAATAAAATCTTGAGATCTAGATCTTTGTGGACATAACCCATGAGGGGGTGAACCACGGTAACACCTATGTTATGTGAATGAATGTATGTGTCTTTATGTTGATTAATTGTTGAATGTTAGATGAATGAATTAACTAGTTAGATATAGTATCCCACATGCATGAATATAATGATTTTTATAATTAGATTTTAGACTGAATGAATAAATATTACAGAGCACAATCGTAGATCTCCGCTCATTCTCATGTTGCAAATACATGAGTATTGTAGCCACCGATAGAGCTATCTTGGGTGAGACTGCGCAGTACAATCTATGTGTTGCGTTGCCTTTTGGTTTACCAGAGGGGACGATAGTTTAAAGGGATTTTGTTGGAAATCTTATCAAATCTGAACCAAGGTCACTCTAAGATGGTAAGGTATAATCAAAATAAACCATAAAGAATCCTCACGACCAATAGAAGAGTAGAAATCCAACAACAATCTAGACTAAGTGATAAGATAAATAGAGAATAAAATTTCAATGAGTGCACCTTGAATTCTTATGGTTGATGTAGACCTCTTCCACTTGTTGTTTCCTCTTATATCACATATCTCCTCCAAAATATGACCTACAAGGGCTTAATAATACAACACAACAACATATACAATCTCTAATAATTTCTTAAAATCTTAAATATAGATATAAATGATGAAACTAATAAGAACATATACACATAGGGTTTTGGGACAACGATAATCTCTTTTATTCAAATTCAAGATGAAAGGTTATAACCTTTTTTTCTTCCAAACACCACTCTATGAACCAAGTTTGGGCTCCTCTGTCGTGGCTCCAAGTACATAAATACATCATTGAATTATCAAAACCAACATGCCATCAAGGGAAGAAGGAAGGGTTGCATAAGGAGAATGGTTGGTGGGGAAAAATGGCACAAACACCCTTCCCTCCAAAAGGATGCTTGACCTCCCAGTCTTGGATCATTTGAATCTCTGAGTCGAAGTGACTCCTTGGGTCCCTACGACACCCAAATTTATCTCACCCACACACACATGCTCCTCTGCAAGTGACCATGGATATGAACGTGGGTCTTCCTCCTTCACAGTTTTGGATTTCGGGGATATTCCAAATCCTTTCTTCACTCCTTCCCCAAAGCACTCAACTTCGATTCTCTGAACTTACGCCACACATATCCTATGATCCTTCGGCCCCACAATAGTTTAGATTTTTCCACTCGCAAAATTCTGGATCTTTCATCCACAACCTCCAAACTCCCGACTTTTGAACTCTTGGATCCCGTCGCCACGTGTTCTCTTGTGAGAAATGGTCGATATTGAATCACAACTTTGGATTTCGCAACACGGACTTCATCAAGTTTCCAACTTGTTGAACTACAAATTATCGAAATATTTCGTAGCTATCTTTTGTGCAACTTTACTATATCTAACGGTGTGGAATCGTTCTTCTCCTCCTAACAATGAACCTTGAACTCAATGGCTTCAAAGAGAAATCTAAGGTCTCCTTTCCTTGAAAATTTTTTCCTCTCTCCTTCCTAAGCTTTCCTTCTTTGATTTGTTCCTTTGAACAACCTCTTTGACACTTATTCGAATTCCTGGCCTTTGCACACCTTGCAACAGACTCCACTCCTCACTCACTTCTCTGTGAATGATTTCGCACTCCTTGTGACTATTCTCCAACCGCTTTTAACTCCCTCGTGAATGAATCACGTTGTCCTCCCTAAGCTTCCGAGTCTGAAAAATCTATTCTGCACTCCTTGCAGAAGTCAATGTACTCCTTACATACGTATAAGTTCCACTATCTTTCCTGAGCTTTAGATTCGAAACTGACTCAGCCATGCACTCCTTGCGAACACTATTAGCACCTTGCACTCGCTCAATATAGAGAGTTACCTGGGAATTATCTATTTTCGACAATAAATCATACATTCAACAAATAAAATTCATTCATGGATTCAAGAACATAAATAACATAGAATTGAAAAATAATAGAAACTCTACCATTCATTCAGATAGATACACAACCAACACACATTTGGGACAATATATCTCTGTTATATTCATCCACTGAAACTGATATACATACATACATACACTATTCTTCACTAATCCTCGACCTATATTAGATAGGTTCAACTATTTCTCGGTTCTTCTCTATCCACAACAACAACAAACATCCATGCTAACAACAACAACCACTACTAGGCAATATTACAAAGATTTATAGAAAGAGGCGCTCTTAGAGCGTTCCCTCCAACTAATCTATACTACCTTGAATGGAGTTAAATTCCATCAATTACTTAACACCTATGACAATAAATATTGTGTTAGACAGATAAGAGCGCAAGCTCCAAATCTGTACTGCAATCCAATCAGAAAACAAAAAACACTCCCCCATCGAATTCCGTGATGGTTCAGCCTTCAAACATTTAAGACATTCATGTTTCAAAAAGTTCTTTCAGATATCACATTAATACATTGATCAGTTTTGAATTCAAAATATTTCAAAATGTGCACTTGTGTGCCCAACTGTTCTCCATGCTTGTGATTTGCTGGAAATTCTCCTGCATCATACTCCCTTGGGTGAAAAATTCATGGACTCCTGTCCATGAGCTCCTGCATCGATCTTCCATGCTTTTGGATCTCCACTTCATTGACCCAGTTGGCATCCTCTACTAGTATTCCTTTCCACTTCACTAAGTATTCAAAATACATCTTTCTTCTGGTCTTCTTACCAGCCCTTTGATCTATAATCTTCTCCATCTGCAGCTTCTCAACTACATGCATTTTCTTCTTCCACTGGATCTTCCCCTGATATTCATCTCTCTCGGTTCCATATTATCTGTAAAGATATAGGTTTGAAATGTTGAATATGGGTGATATACCCACATCTTCTAGAAGCTCTAACTCATAAGCATTCTCACCAAACTTTCTCAAGATTTTACATGGCCCTATCGTTTTCAACTTCATTTTATTATACATTCCCCTCGGGAATCTTTCCTTCCTCAGGTGTGTTATAACTTGATTTCCAACTTCAAATTCAAGCCTTCTTTTGTGTTGATCATCCCTATTCTTTTATTCACTGCTAGTCTTCTTCAACTACTGCTTGATCTGATTGTGAAGTTCCTGCATCTTTGCAGCGAAATCTTCCACTCCCGTGCTTCTAAAATCACCTTGCTTTATATTTCTTAATTCTGAAACTCCTCTCAGATTCATTCCATACACGATTTGAAATTGAATTTTCTGAGTGCTCCTGTTCACTGAGTCATTATATGAAAACTTGGCTTGTGCTATAATCTGATCCCACTGACTATGGTGTTCATTGACCAAACTTCTTAGAAAATATCCTAGGCTTCTATTCAACACCTCGATCTGTCCATCTGTCTATGGGTGATATGTAGAACTAAAAGATAGTTATGTCCCCAACTTTTTCCACAACGTCCTCCAGAAATGACCAACAAAATTGGCATCCTTTTCTGAAACTATACTTCTGGGCAATCCATGGAGTCTTATAATCTCTTTAAAAAAAAAGTTTGCAACGTGCATTGCATCACTGGTCTTCTGGCATGGGATAAAGTGTTCCATCTTCTAAAATCTATCCACCACCAAAAATATGGAATCACTTCCTCTTTGTTTTCTTGGCAATCCCAACACAAAATCCATGCTTATCACATCCCAAGGCCTCTCTAGAATAGGCAATGGATGATACAATCCAGTGTTCTATTTCTTCCCCTTGGCGTATTGAAAAATCTTATAGTTGTTCACAAATTTATTCACCTTCTCCCTCATACCTGGCCAATAACATGAACTGGCTACTAGAGCAACCATTTTTTCATGGCCAAAGTGTCTGGCTATACCTCTGTTGTGTTTTTCCTTCAACAAATTATCCCTCATCAAGAATTTGGGTATACAGAAATAGCATCCTTTGAACAACAACCCATCCTGAATCAAATACTCAACCCACTGACTTATGTCTCAGAGCACAGGATTCGCACATGCTTCATATGCTTCTCCAAAGTCTGGATCACTGTGATACATTTCCATAAGGTGATCGAACCCCAAGGTTTTGATTTGAAATTCCTGTAGAATTAAAATCCTCCTGCTCAATGCATCGATAACCTTATTAGCATATCCAGAAATATTTTTAATGAAAAAAGTGAAATTTTGCATAAACTATATCCACTTAGCATGTTTCTAGTTCAACTTATCCTGTCTGGTAATGAATTCCAAAGCATGATTATTATTGTACAAAACAAAATCCTTTGTTATGAGATAATGTCTCCATTTCTTCAATGCTTGGTTCATGCATAAAAATTCTTATCATATGTGGAGTACTTTTGTTTCACTTCATTCATCTTCTCACTAAAATATGGAATAGGTCTATTGTCTTGGCTTAAGACCGCTCCAATTGCAACTCCACTTGCATCACACCTTACCCGAAACATCTTTCCGAAATCCGATAGAACCATAATCGGTTGTTAATTTATCTTCTCCTTCAATATGTTGAAGCTCCTCTCAGCCTCCTCTGTCCATTTGAAAGACTTATATATTTTCTTTACTTTATCCATCATCTGAGCACTGATCTTGCTAAAATTCCTGATTAACTTTCGATAAAAACTTGTTAACCCATGGAAGCTCCTTACCTCAAAGATACTCTTTGGTGACGACGATCCATCTTCAACTCATTTGAAGAAATAACAAAACCCAAATATATGAGCTCTGTCTTCAAGAAATATGACTTTTTCAAATTGATCAACAACTTCTATTGCTGCAGCCTCCTCATAACCAATGCCAAATATCTCAATTATTCCTCCTTACTCTTGCTAAAACCCAGTATATCATCTAGATACACAATCACGAACTTACCAATGAAATCTTTTAATACTTCATTCACTAGTCTCATAAAAGTGCTCAGGTCATTTTTTAATCCAAATGGCATAACAAGCCATTCATATAACCCCTCATTTGTCTTGAATGTTGTTTTCCACTCATCACCTTCTCTCATCCTAATCTGGTGATATCCACTTTTCAAGTATATTTTTGAAAAATAGTTAGCTCCACATAAGCAATCCATCAAGTCATCCATCCTTGGTAATGGAAATATGTATTTGATGGTAATCTTGTTTATGGCCCTCGAGTCCGTACACATTCTCCATCCTCCTTCCTTCTTTGGACTTAGTACAATTGGCACTACACATGGACTCAAAATTTCTCTGACCAATGTTTTGTCTAACATATATTGAACATGTCTCTTCACTTCCTCATTCTCTTCAGGTGTCAATCTGTATGATTCTTTATTCAACAGACTTGCTCCTGGTATCAAGTCAATATGATGAATGCTACTCCTGATAGGTGGTAATGAGTTTGGAAACTCATCCACTACAATATTAGCAAAGTTCTATAGTAGCTCATGAACTTCCTCAGGCAAATATTCCAATGAGGTACTGGTGAGGATAACCCTTGGTTTCCTCACTACAACAAACTACATCTCCTGTTCCTTATTTACTTCACTCAGGAGTTCCTTCCCACTCATGAGAAGTGTGCTCGCACTGGCTTCCTCTTTCACCTTCTTTTCCTCAATTGGCAGCAACATGTGTGTTCTACCATTCTTCTCTAAGATGTACATGTTTATCCTCCCATCATGAATAACATTCCTATCATATTTCCATGGTCTTCCCAACAAAACTTGACAGACATCCATAGGAATCACATCACACAGGACCTCATCCCTATATCCTCCTATTTTAAAATTAACCAGGCATTGTTGAGTAACTGTTACCTGATGACCTTTCTGCAGACATGAGACTTTGAATGGTGTCAGATGTGAATTTGTCTCTAGCTCAATATTCTCCACCATATCTATGGATACTAAGTTTTCAGTGCTCCTACTGTCAATTATCACCTTGCAATCTCTATCCTTTGTTTTGCAAGCTGTTCTGAACAAATTGTTCCTCTACACTGGATTTTCAACTTCTAACTCTTGCTTTAAAATAACCTTCTTCATCATCAAGGACCTTCCATCCTCTACACCTTCTACCCTATCATCCCACTTCTGCGCTTACAAAATGTGAGCTTCACCTCCTCTCTATCTCTCAGGGAAATCCCAATACATATGTCATGTCTTCCCGCAGACATAACACCTCACTTCTCCTTCTCTGCCTCTTCCTCTACCTCTGGGAAAAAAACTTTTACCACCACTCTAACTTTCTCAGGAACTTCCTCCTCTCTCAAATTGACTATGTGGTTTCTCTGCTTCATCTATGGGATTATGTACCTTATCTTAGGAAACCCCTTTTCCTTTGTTCAAGCTTCGACCTATGTTCTATTGACTCTACTTTCTAGCCAACTTCTCTTCCACTTTCAGCACCATTTGATACGCATCCTCTATAGTCCTAATCGTTGTCCTACTGAGTTCATCTTGAATTTTGTATCTTAGGCCATTAATGTATTTGGAAACCCTCTCTTCGTCTCTCTCTCTTTGTCCATCTCTAATATTCAATTTGTAGAACTCCTCTATGTACTCTTTCATAGTCAATCCTCTCTGTCTCAGGTTCTGCATCCTCCTAAACAGATTTATTTGGTAATCCTTGGGCATGAATTTTGCCTTCAACTTGGCTACCATTCGATCCAAACTCTTGATGTTTTTCTTACCTTTTATCCTTATATCGACTTGTAGTTTATCCCACCACAACGTTGCATGTCCTTTCATCCAAGTGACAACATGTCTCACCTTTTTCTCCTCTTCAACATCCTCATAGTCGAAATACTTATCCATTTCTCGAATCTAGTCAATCAATTCCTCAGTGTCTAAATTTCCTTCATTCATCGGGATGTCAATCTTCATGATGGCATCCAATTTGACAACCGCTCTCAACAAGCGTTCTTCTGCAACATTGTCAGCTATAGCTTTTGATTCGACTTCTACATTTTTGATTTCTTCCTCACTAACATCTCCAGCATCCATCGCTCTCCTTTGTGTTGTTTCCATTGAATCCATCCTCGCATGCAATTATCTCATCTCCCTTTCCATAGCTCTGTTGGCTACAGGTGGATCATCACGTCTTATAGGCGTCATTTTGTTGCTGTTTATATTCCTCCCTAAAAAATTCAATTGTGTACTCTGCTTTGATACCACTCTTGGCGCAAACCCCATTCCCTCCAAATGGATTCTTGACCTCCTGGTATTGGATCATTTGAATCTATGAGTTGGAGGGACTCCTTGAGTCCCCTTTGCATGTAAAATTATCTCACCCACACACACAGGCTCCTCCACAAGTGACGACGGCTACTACCATGGGTCTAGCTCCTTTGCGGTTTCGAATTTCAGGGATATTTTGAATCATTTCTTCACTCCTTCCCCAAATCACTTAGCTCCGAGTCTCCAAACTTACGCCATGCATCTCCTTCAATCCGTCAACCCCACAATGGTTTGGATTTCGTGACTCACGAAATTCTAGTTCTTTCATCCACAACCTCCAAAATACAGACTTCTGAACTCTTAGATCTCGTCACCACATTTTCTCTTGTGAGAAACGTTCGATATTGAATCACGACTTTGGATTTCGCGAACTAGCCTTCGTCAAGTTTCCAACTTGCCAAACTACAAATTATCGAAATATTTCGCAGCTATATTTTGTGCAAATTTATCAGATCTAACGGTTTGGAATCATTATTCTCCTCTTGAGAATGAACCTTACACTCACTAGCTTCGACGAGAAATCCAAAGACTCCTTTTCGTGAAACTTTGTGCTGCTCTCCTTCCTAAGCTTTCCTTCTTTGATTTTTTCCTCTAAACAACATCTTCAACAGTTAGTCGAATTCCTGGCCTATGCACACCTTGCAACAGACTCCACTCCTCACTCACTTCTCTGTGAATGATTTCTCACTCCTTGTGAATATTCTCCAACCACTTTTAACTCCCTCGTCACTGAATCATGTTGTCCTCCTTGAGCTTCCGAGTCTGAAAAATCTATTCTACACTCCTTGCAAAATTCAATGCACTCCTTGCATACGTATAAGTTCCACTATCTTTCTTGAGCTTTAGATTCGAAACCAACTCGGCCATGCACTCCTTCCAGACACTATGCACACCTTGCACTCACTCAATATAGAGAGATACGTGGGACTGATCTATTTTCCACAATAACTCATACATTAAACAAAGAAAATTCATTCATGGATTCAAGAACAGAAATAACAGAGAATTGGAAAATAACAGAAACTCTACCATTCATTTAGATAGATACACAACCAACACACATTTGGGACAATATATCTCTATTATATTCATCCACTGAAATTGGTATACATACATACATACACTGTTCTTCACTACTCCTTGACCTATATTAGATAGGTTCAGCTATTTATCGGTTCTTCTCTATCCATAGCAACAACAAATATCCATGCTAACAACAACAACCACTACTGGGAAATATTACAAAGATTTATAGAAAGAGGCGCTCTTCGAGTGTTCCCTCCAACTAATGTACGCTGCCTTGAATGCAATTAAATGCCATAAACTACTTAATGCCTATTACAATAAATATTTTGTCAGACAGATAAGAGCGCAAGATCCAAATCTGTACTGCGATCTGATCATAAAACAAAACACATTCCCCCATCAACTTCAGTGATGGTTCAACCTTCAAACATTTAATACATTCATGTTTCAAAAAGTTTTGTCAAATATCACATTGATACATTGATCAGTTTTGAATTCAAAATATTTCAAAATGTGCGCTTGTGCACCCAACTGTTCTCCATGCTTGTGCTTTGCTAGTGATGCTCCTGCATCAAAATATGAGGCTAAAACTCAGAGCAAGATGAAAACTTTGGGCAATGAGAGGGAAAGGATTTTGGCAGAGTTTTTTTATTCTCTTGTTCATATCTCTAAATGACTCCCCAAGACCTCCTTTTATATGAGAAAGAGATGGTTATTCGGTTTGGGGATGGGGTACAGGGGTAAAATGGTCAGGAAACCCTCCATAGCCCATAAACTCCATCGGAATCCACACAATTTTGTATTTTTTGCAACTTTTGGAGGTAAAAACAAGCTACTTAGCGTGCAACAAGCATATGTATGTGGGCTAACTAGAATTCAACATGTGTGTGTATGAAGGATATTAGTGTAGTAAGGTGCGTACATAATCCAAAAAATGGTTTCTTAGAAGGAAACCTAAACAATGTGTTTGGAAAAGTATGCAAATGGATGGGCCAATGTGTTTGATGCATAGATGTGGAATTTTGGACTATAAAAACATTATCAATTTAAGTCCGTTGTAATTAACCACATGAGAAACTATAGATTATTTATATTACTCAGTGTTAATGAAAGTGAATTTATTGTCCTTTTCGTGTAAAGTATAGTGGTTGATTTAGGTTAGTTAATTAAATCTTTTAATATAGAAGTATCGTAGCTCTTTAGTTTATGTCAGTTGTGTGCATGCTCTCCCTATTTTCTTAACCGTTGTCTACACTTGTAGACCTATGACTAGACTTGCACGTAGAGATTTCAAGTTGGTTAGATTAAATTATTGGAGTTGTTGAATAAATATTTCTATCAAGATCTCATCAAAGAGTTGAAGGTTCTCAAGCATCGTGGACTTAATTGCTCATTTCTTCACCAATTTTTTCAACTTCTTGCTAAAACACTTCCTCCCACATAGATCCAACATGAATTCAAGAGGTTATAAATTGTTTATTGTGAGGGAAATTTAAATCAAGTTTTAGCCATAAATTTTCCTTTTCGCACCTATCTAAATATTCAATCAAACATTATTATAAATCAAGTAAAATTTTGTCCTTTCATTCAATAGTGAGAAGGATTGGAAGTATAGAAAGTCGTATTATGGCAACATTCTTGTTATATAGTGACTACTATGGAAATCTTTTTGAACGCAAAATATTGATAATGTTTTCTCATAACTAATGATAGAATGATAGATTGTTAAAAAAAAATAAAGATAATAATCATAATAATAAATCCTTTGAATATATATATATATATATGTGTGTGTGTGTGTGTGTGTGTGTGTGTGTGTGTGTGTGTTATATCATAAGATATTATAATTTAAATTAAGCACATAATGGGCAATACATAATATAGATTTGTTGATTTTAACTTTGGATTCTAATTGCAGACTTATATGCTATTGTGGTAATCAAGAATATATAACCATGATGATATATCAACGATTCATTAAATAGTTTTTATATTAAACAAAATGAAGAAAAAAATACCAAGAGGGATGTTATTTTAAATGTTCGTTACATATGGTATAAGAGAAGGTTCCACTCTGCTACACTATACTCGTTATGACTTCCAATGCTTATGTTTAATTAAAGATGTGATACTAATAAGATTTTAATTTTTTTCATGGAAGGTATCGTGGTTAGAAGAAAAAGAATGAGTATATGTTAGGGTATGAGAGGAGGAGGAATGCCTCCTCCAAGTACGTCAACACCCGAGGTATCTTCTCCACAAAGAAAAGGACAAACTATTAAGCAAGGGAAATTTGTAGTGGGCGATGTCATGCGAATGATGAGGTACTTTCAGAGGATTTATGAGGCACTAATAAATCACCTTAATCGTGATGAGGGCAGGGATTATGTGCCCAATGAGGGTTTGCAATGCCCTCCCAAAGTTAATGGTAGTGTTCATAGAGAACGCAAGAAGGTAAAATTTCCCTAGTTCATGGGTTCTATGGACAGTTTAGTCGTCGAAGCTTGGTTGGAGAATATGGAAATGTGTTTTTCATTACATGATTATACCTCCAACATGAAGGCCTGCATGGTGTTATTTCAACTGAAATGGAGTTTGCTTCTTTGGTGTAAGACACTCTTACCACAACTGAACATGGTCATTGAAGACATGTCATGGGAATTGTTCAAGGAATGATTCTGAAAGAGGTATTTTTTTTATGATTTCATTGAGCACTATATTAATGAGTTCAATGCCTTATGACAGGGTAGTAATATAGTACCTGAGTATAAGGCTAGGTTTATGGATTTTCTCAGATATTCTCTACATCTAAACACTGAGAAATTAAAGCTTAATAAGTTTGTGTTCAATCTCAACTACAACATTCATGCTAAGGTGAGGATTTTGATGCCTCAGAATTTGCATGATTTAGTACAGAAATACCTCATCACTAAAGAAGAGTTAAACAATGGGGTTCAGAGTAGGACTCCTTTTCGACACAAAGGAAAAATGTCACAGAGAGTGAAGCAGCAAAAAACACCATTTAGATAGACTTCTGGGAAACGTGATAAACCTAGAGGACCTGTATTCTTTACACCGCATAGGCATACTACCATTCAGAGTAATATGTATAGAACACCACTGTAGAAGTAGCAGTGTCATCCTCAGCAGCACCAGTAGTACATATCTATTCCATATAATAGATCAGGGCCTTATAACCCTAGACCAACAAATTCTTCTTCTGGAACTAGGAGCATCGGCCCTAAGAACAAATGTTGGACTTGTGGAGAGCCACACTATCAGAGAGATTATCCTATTGAAAAGGAAATAGGTTTCGTATAAGAAAGATAGATGATAGTGTAACATCCCCCTCCGTCGCGACATAAATTAGGTAAGTAAATACAATTGCAATTTGTTTTTTGAACAACAACAATTAGAACAAGTGATACATGACAAATACATACATCTACTTTACACATTATTTTCTCATCCACATCATTTTACAACAAGAATCACTTTACGGAAATAATTGAATAACATCAAGTTACTAATAGATCAACATAATAATAAGTAGTGCAACAAGAATATGTATCCACCCATCATACCATGCAAAGTTAGGACCTCCAATACGCATAATCAACGCTCAAGTCCAGAATTCTTCTGATTGATCTTGACCATTTAATGTCTCAGGATTGGCAACTATTTTGAAGAACAAGGAGATATCTATTCCCATAACTAATCATTTCTAAACTTGGGACTGAAGTAACAGTAATCTACTGTAACATCCCGCTCTGGTGCACTGAGAAAACTTATTCTTTGAGGACACTTTCTCACAAGTGATCCGGACTATTATGATATTAAAACATTTGTCCTTGATTATGATGTGTTATGGTAGATGACATGATGTTTTACTGCATTGACATAGACAGGTGCTATTGACTCGGTTTTACTGAGTGTACAGGGTTTTGGACCTTGAGGATGCAGAGGCATCGACGGAACCCCTTAGACTCCAGATCGAGTTAGGGAGTGTGCTATTGGGGCTTGATGGTTTTACTGTGATTTTAGTACGTTTGATTAGATGATATGATGTGGACATGTTCTGACATGATTGTTGATGATGCAGGCTGACGATAGCTTGACGACCAGACTCACATATGGAGTAAAGGGGCCACACACATGACTACCAGAGAGGTTGAGGGAGAGGTGTGGACAACAGCCTTACCATAGCCTACTAGCACTCTCATCGTGGCTCGAACTGTAGGTTAACAATTACCTAGTTCGAGAGGACCCACGATGTCGTGAGGGCAGACTACGACAGTCACTCACGATGATTCTAAGGGTTGCGCAATAAGGCGGGGGCTTGATTCCTTAGAAGCCCTTAGTCTCCCACAAGTTCACCTGGCGGAGTGTTGACTCCAGGGGTTATTGATGTCTACCAATCAATCAAGAGGTGAGTGGCACCCTTGGAGCACGTGGTGCATCCTAAAGGGCACGTCGTGCAAAAGAAACACAAGAGGCGAGTGGCACCCTTGGAGCACATGGTGCGTCCTGAAGGGCACATCGCGTAAAAGAAACACTAGAGGCAAGTGGCACCCTTGGATAACGTAGTGCATCCTAAAGGGCACGTCGCGTTGATGATGTTAAAGGAATGAACCTAGATGGCCTAAGACTAATATCTCATT
>JASDQU010682866.1:33022-45932 GCA_032191745.1 Picea mariana
AATACCAAAGATAGGCCGATAAGATATCCACTGTCTCGTATGTTTTCACCCTTTTTCTCTATAAATTTTATTTGGATAGATCTTAATATCGTTATTCCACCGTTATCTTTTGTTTTAACTTTTAATTTATTCTAGCATGTTATATGGGGCATCGAAAATGCACATGATCTATCAAATGTAGAGTTTCATTATTATTGGATGAAGGGTATGAATATTGTAGAACATTTTTAGATATCTTTGCATGATTATGAGATGGTTTAAGATTTTAAAAATGATTATTATAATTAGATTGATGAAGTGTTTCCTTTATTATTAATAATAATATTAACAATTATTAATATCATTGTTACTATTATCATTACTAGTGGGATGAGGAATTCGTGTGTAAAGGTTGTTAAGATATACACGATTTAATTCCTCGGACAACAATAACATTTTAAGGTAAATTGATTTAGATGGAACTATGATGACTCTTGAAAAATTAAAATTCACAAAGGAAATTGTTTCAAGGTGGATTTAGATTGTACCTTATAATATTATGCGCTTTAGAAACGCATTGCAGGGCTCGTAGCGGAGGTTGGAATAAGCTGTGTTAATTTCCTTACTGGATTTATTAATTATCATTGTCTTGTAATATGATTGTTATTCTTGCAAAGTTATTGTAACTTAAAATGAAATGGTGCTGTCATTTTATGGCAATGATATTGTAGTTTTATTGTTATGGATAACACATAAGATGTAAGGTGATTGTTATTTTTGCAAAGTTAACGTAATATAAATGTAATGTGTTTATTATTTCATGGCAGCATTACTGTAATTTTTATTGTTATTGATAAACATATATGGTGGAATGTCCTTGAATTAAGTACAATAAATTATTCTGAGTTAGTAAATGAGGGTTTTTGTTCATTTAAATAATGTTGTACTTGGTTGGTAAACCTTCTGTGTGCTTGGTCTGCCTGTGTCGGGCGGGATGTAGACACCTCCATGTTCCTCAGAACAATCGCTAGCCCTGAGATCTTAAATGGTTAAAATCGATGGGAACCTGGGCTTGAGCGTTGCTTATGTGTCTTCGAGGTCCTAACCATTGCAGGGTAGGATGGGCGGGTAGTTAGTCTTACTTATTGTCGATTGATCGTCATTAAATGCATGCAGTTACTTGTTGTGTGTCTTATGTCATCTCGTTGTGTTCGTCGTGGTTTGTGTCTTTTTCGTCGTCGGGTGGCGACGCAAAGTTGAATGTGTTTGTTTCCCTTGTACACACATGCACACACTTTTAAAAGAAAAAAAAATTGCACTTGTTATATGAGGTTTGTCATCGTAACGAGGAGGGCGTTACAACTACTTGGTTATAACACAATTTAAAACATTCAATTACTCATTATACTAGACAAGGTTTCCTTCTTTTAAAGATCAATCAACAACAATTACTCTTCCTCTAGATAATATAACTTCTCTTATGAATACAATCATATATTTATTATTCATCATTAAACAAAAAATCTTCCCTAGATGTAACATTAATTATTCAATACCTACACAATGAACCAACTCTATAAGAATACAAGATAATTATTTATTGAAACCTAGGCAAAGTTTACCTACTCTCTACCATTACTACAATAATTCTTACTCAGCATTAACGAACTTTCTTTCCATTAGGAATACATGTAGCTATTAATATTTTCACTCTCTGAACAAATGTACCACAAAAATATATGAATATCCTATAAAGACTTCATAATCATTCCAAACTTACAATCAAAATCTGGAATGTAAAATAGAAATTAATTTGATCACTAACTCAAGTCTTAATAAAAAACATTTCAATACAAATAGTCTTGAACTAAATAATGAATTTATTTCCTATAGTAAAGATAAATAAAAATACTCAACATAATTTCATTTTCTCTTAACAAAAGAATTATTAATACGACCATTAGGTCCAAGACATATATGTAATATCAACTATTTGATAGTCATATGACGTCAAATTACCTACGGTAATTGAGATATCAAATTAAGAGTAGTCAACCGAAGTTTGCTACATCAATACCACTCTTATTCTAAGACTTGTGTTCTCTAAACAAGTCATTTTCTAAATTAACTTAAACAATCATATTTCTATAGTGGAAGGATAATATGAATATCTAGATGAGAACTAGATAATCGTGTCTCTTATATAAATGCAAACTTGGCGAAAGAAAACTAAGGAAACCTTCAATAGTATTTCCATGGAAGAACTTACTCAATCAGCAGTGAAATACTAGTGATTTCGAGTTTTATTGCATTTGCAATTTTTGAAATCCACCAAGCATTCAACGAAAATTTGAAATTTGAATCCATGATTAACTTAAACAGAGACCCTATCGATACATTAAATTTGAATATATAAACAAATGATAACAGAGACCCAACGATACAAAAAATATGTTTTTAATATATATACCATTCAAGCAGTGACCCAAACATACGATTAGATTCAGATTATAATCGATTTAATAGATACCCAACAATACGATTAGTTTTGGATTAAAATCAATTTAATATATATCCAACAATACGATTAGATTCGAATTATATTCAAATTCAAACAGATATCCCATGATCCAAAATTTTGGATTTATAATAAAATTCAACAAAGTCTCAACTCTACTAATAAATTCGGATTTATAAAAAAAATTCAACACTCTCAATGCTACTAATAAATTTGGATTTATAATAAAATTCTAACAGAGAATCCATGAGTAAAATTTTGTATTTAAATATATTCAACTGAGATCCCACAATACGAATATAATTTGGATTTATAATAAAATTCAAACACAGAATCCATGATACAAAACTTTGGATTTAGAATATAATTCAACATAGATCCCACAATACAAATAGATTTAGGATTTATAATGAAATTAAATAGAGAACACACGATGCAAATTTTGAAATTAATTTCTTAGTTTACCAGTGAACAATACACTATTAAATTTCTTTTAAAATTTCAACTACATTTGTTGAGATCATACGAACTTCAAAAATGTGGATTAACAATATTTTTTTTTTAAATCATATACCATACAAAAATAAACTTTTGAGTTTTACAATGAGGACCAAGCCACTTGAATTTTAGGGTCTAGTATCGCTTGAAATTACAGCGAAAAGTTGAATTTTGTAAGTACCATAACTATCATTCATTGGAATAAATTACAACAATTTAGCCTTAAGAAATTTCTATTTATTTATACAATGGCCATACCAAATATATGACACAATATACTCATACTACAATATAAATTCATAAATAAAAATATCGGTACCAATGAATATTAAGAGATGAATATGCCCTTCAAAGTCTTGCACTTTTTTTGATCTCTTCCTTGTTAATCAGTGAAATTTCACTGGTACCTCCCAGCCAATCCTAGGGGTACTCTTCTTTCCCCTGAGTCCCCTGAGCCACAAAGGAGACACACATAAGAAACCAACAAACAATAGCTACAAGGTTTGCCTTGCAATGAAGAGCTTTCACTCTTTTCACAAACTTGGTATCCCAACTCTCACAAGTAAAACACGGTCCACAAAATTTTGGCAACATAACATTACCAAGAATAAGTGATCCTCTTTTTTCTTCTACACCATTTCGTTTATAGAAAAATACCCAATGACACATGTCTGCATGCACAATTAATTATATTTTTAATTAATTTAATTAGTATTACTCACCCACACACTTGTCACACTCTCCCCAAGTTGCACAAGTAATTACCATTTATATTTTATTTAAAAAGTCAATTTCCCTCAAGTAATTCCCGAACGTGTTCCTATTTTCTCTCTTAGTTGTCCCTTTGTTCCGAAATTCGCATTTAATGAGTGTCTCCTAACTAAATCTTAGTTAGAGTTGGATTATGAGGTTTCTTCTAGTTAGATTAGAGGTAGTTTGACTCAAGATTATATTCTATGTACAAATATTCTCTCATGTTATTATTTATTTCTATTTAAAAATCCTCTTTTATTAATTTCATGCACACATGTGCATTTTATCCAACCTTTAAATTGTATTCCCATTTTTATTCTCAAATCTTTTAACTTATGACATAATTCATTTATTCCTTTATTTAATTTAGACTTAGAATTAGTCTTAGACTTAGGCTTAGACTTTTGTTATATTTTATAATTAATAATTTATTGTTTAATTAATTATTTTATTATAACAAGGTCCAATCATTTCAATGTTTTCTAGGTCACCTAGATTTATTGACTCGAGTTTTAATTACGCAGCGTGCCCGTCAAGATGAACCTCTATGCTCCAAGGGTGCCACTCACCTTAGATTGGTTTTGGAAGTTTCTTCGACCCTTGGATTCAACACTCCACTCGGTTGACCTTGTGAGAGACTAAGGGATTCTAAGGAATAATGATTATGCCTTATTGTCTGCCCCTTAGAAATCTTCGTGAGAGACTATCCTAGTCTGCCCTCATGACATTGTGGACCTCTCGAACTAGGTAATCATTAACCTACATTTGTGACAGGTATGTTTCCACACCACTCCCTCAATGTTTGGTTTTTTTTCATGGCCCCTTTACTCCTTATGTGAGTCGAATTAGCAAGCATCGTCAAGATTGCATCCACTGAAAAAAACACTATCAATAATCCATATTATAAATCATATTGAATCAATCATATATCACATGTGCATAAAATGAAATACTCAAACAAATACAATCCACTCCCTAACTCAATCCAGAGTCCAAGGATGTCCATTGATTGCATCAACATCCATAACCTATTGTGTGTCCTGAACACTCAGGAAAAATCATCAATAACATCTGCCTATATATATATACATAAAAATAAAAATAAGTCACAACACATCATCATCATCATCATACATAACCCATAATCGAAATGAAATCATAATATACCATAACCGGATCACTTGCACGCAAGTGTCCTCAAATAATATGTCAATAAAAATGTGATCAGTAGAGTGGGTTTTTACATACACTCTTTCTTGTTTTAAACTTCATCCCAAAGTTTATACAGTACATAAATGCAAGTAAACAATGCATATGACATAGATATACATTTCTAATCTATCAAACAAGCATGAAAATTGTTGACGCATCTTGTATGTTTCCTCTTAGGTAGCTGAGTGTGGACTATAGTTATCCCATTGGACCTTGACCCGATCGACTATTCGATATCGTAGTTTTCGAATGTGATGGTCCAGAATGCAGATTGATTCTTCCATGAGAGCAACCTTGCCCAACACCTACAAAGAACTCATGTCAACAACATGTGAGGATCACTAATATAATGTCACAAAATGGATACATGAAATACATCGTTCATACACCTCAAAGAATCAGAAAAGGCTAGTCAATAAGCCATAGATACTTTCTTTTACAAAAGCTCGAAAGGTCCCACAAACCTAGGAGATATTTTAGCACCCTTTCCAAACTTGATCAAACTCTTGCGCAGTTTTACTGGCAAGAAAATTATGTCGCCAACATCATAATTGCAGTCAATGCGATGTGCATCAACATATCTCTTATGTCGATCCTTCACTTATTTAATCCTCTGTATTATGGATTGCAACTATTCTTCCATTTCTTGGATCACTTTTGGTCCCACCAGGACCCTATCCTCCAGTCAATACCAACTCAACGATGTCTGGCACGGTCACCTGTAAAGAAACTCAAATGGTACCATATTAATCGTACTATGGTAGTTGTCGTTGTATGCAAACTCTACCATTGGAAATAAGCCTTCCCAACGTTTTATTGGTCCATAAAATACATACACAACATATACTCCAAAATTTGGTTCATTATTTCTATTTTTCCATTTGTTTCTAGGTGATATGTTTTACAAAAGTTCAGTTGCATTCCCAAGGCCTCTTGGAAACTGGTCCAAAATCGTCATCTAAACACCGATCCTCGATCAGATATGATCCTTCTTGGTACACCATGTAATCTCAAAATTTCACTAACAAATACTCTAGCAATGTTTGGTGCTTGACACATCGTACACACTGGAATAAAATGTGCACTCTTTGTTAGAGTTTCAACTACCATGAAAATCGAATCGTGTCTCCTTGTCTTCAGTGGAAATCCCACAATAAAATCCATTGAAATGACCTCCCATTTTGAATAAGGAATATCATGTGGATGTAATAATACTGTTGGATGTCTATGTTCATCCTTCACTTGTTGACATTCTAGACATCTCACCACATAACTAACTATTTCCTCTTTCATTCCTTTCTAGAAGAATAAAGGCTTAAGGTCTTCCTTCATCTCTGTAAATCCCATATGAGCCATGTAAATTGCTCTATGAGATTCGTTTAAGATCAAACTTCTTAATTCATTGTTAGGAGGTATGTAGATTATGTCATCATACCTCAACAATCCGTCGTTGTCCAAATAATAACCTTCAAACTTTGGTACTATCATGGTATCATCTCTGGTATTAACCTCAACTTCCTTGTACCAATCATCGTCAATATGTAGTGCCTGAATATTTTCTCATAGATTCTTCTTAATATTTATTACCGAGAATATGCATGGTCTCCAAATCAATGCATCTACCCCTCTATTCATCGTTCCTTTAATGTAAGTAATCTCAAAGTCATATTCGCTAAGTAATTCTGACCAATTCCTTTGTCGCGTGTTCAAGTCACTCCGAGTGAATATATGATGCAATCCACAGTGATATGTCTTTAATTCAAATTTTCATCCAATTAGATAATGTCTCCATACTCTCAAGGCATATACAATTTATAATAACTCCAAGTCATGCGTTGCATATTTCTCTTCATGCTTCCTCAATTTTCTTGAAATGTAAGCAATCACTCGACCATATTAGATCAAAACTCCACCTAAACCTTCCTTGGATGCATCCATGCATACCAAAAATTCCTTGTTCATGTAAGGGACTTTTAGTATTGGTTTTTTTGTCAAAAAATCTTTAATCTTTTGAAATGCTTCTGCGTGTTTCTCTATCCAAACGAACTTCTTTCTTTTCTTTTGCAATTTTGTGATTGGATTTTCTATCTTTGAAAATCCTTCGACGAATCTTCGGTAATATCCTACTAAAACCATAAAGCTATGTACTTATTGTATATTTCTCTATCCTGGCCATTCCATAATGGCCTCTACTTTCACTAGATCCATAGATTTACCTTCACCATATATGATATGTCCAAAGTAATGAATCTTTGATTGGTAAAAAGAACATTTTGATAGCTTCCCATACAATTGTTTTTCTCTTAGACATTGTAGGACCAATATCAATTGTTCATCAAGATCTTCTTTCCTCCGAGAATAAATCAGTATGTCATCAATAAATACTTGAACAAACTTGTCCAAATATTTACAGAACACCTCGTTAATCAAAATCATGAATACTCTTGGGGCATTTGTCAGTCCAAATGGTAAAACAATAAACTCATAGTGTTCTAATATTATCTTAAATGTAGTCTTAGGGATATCCTCCTCCTTAATCTATAATTGATGATATCCCGATCTCAATTCAATCTTCGAAAATACCATTTCTCCTTTCATATCATCAACAAATTGTCTATCCTTGGAAAGAGATATTAGTTATTTATCGTCGCTTTGTTCAATTGATGATAGTCAATACAAAGTATCCACGATCCATCCTTATTTCTCAAGAAAATAAATAGTGCACCCCAAGGCGAAACACTTGGACGTATAAGTCCCAAGTCCAACAATTCCTTCAATTGCATTTTCAACTCCTGCAATTCTAGTGTTGACATCTGGTATGGAGTTCTAGAAATCGGTTATGTTCCATGCTTTAGATCTATGGTAAACTCCAACTCTCTCTTGAGCGATAAACCTGGTAACTCTTCTAGAAACACGTCTGCAAATTATGATACAACAGGAAGATTTTCCAATCCTTTCGTCTCCCCTTTTTCATTAAGTTCTAGGATTTCGTATAACTTCCATCCCTTTCACATGATCTTATGTAATTGTAGGGAAGAAATAAATCTCAAAGAAACTCCTTGGTTTATTCCTACAATTACTCTACTTTGTCTCAAATCATTCGACAAACATTTAAGTATCGCATCATGCGATTCCAACCAGTCCATACCTATCACTATGTCATAAGATCCATATATCATGAAATAAATATCTACCTTTGTTATAAAATATCCCAAGTTAATGCTATAGTCTGTAACCTTTCCTCCAACTTTTTGTTTGGCACCCAATGCCATTTCTACGTATCTAAATTTTTCCTACTAAGCTACCTTTACCTTAATTTTGTTTAGCACTGCACTAGAGATAAATCTCTTTGTAGCACCTAGATCTATCAAAATACTAAAATTTTGGTTGGTGATTGTACCTAACATCTCGAGCACAGTGGACTGGTGTATGGCCTGGAGGTTGCTCATCGTTGCATGAATCCTTTGGGCCTTTCCAAAATCTCCAATAGTAGTGGGTCCTGATGATTTGGATGCCTTGTCCTTCTCAATCAAATAGTATCGCTAGTAATGTGGTTCGCCACATGTCCAACATCCATTGTTCGATCTAGTCCTCTTGGTACCCTAAGTAGAAATTGTTGGCATAACAGTCTATGATCTTGATTTGTTTTGCTGACTAGGCCTAAATTTTTGTTGTTGTTGTTGTGGTCCTCTATAAGGAGTCCTCTACTAAGGATTTTGTCACCACGGTGTCGAGAACATAGGTCGTATGGGAGTATCTCGATGCCCAAATGTATGTATGGTTGGTGGCTGATGATGATTCACTCCCAATATTTTCTTTCCAGTAAATATATAAGGAGTCTTGCTCTGACCCCCATTTTTTAGTTCTTCCTCAATTATGAGGGCCTTCTAAACTACATCGTGCAACTTCTAATGAATTAGGATCCTCACCTTCACATGAATGTTGAAGTTAAGGATAAACACAAACTTGTTGACCTTTAACTTCTTTGTTTTCAGATGTGGAGCATACCTAAGTAACTCCATGAACCTGGCCTCATACTTCGGTACCATACAACCACCCTATCATAAGGTGTTGATCTAAATAAGTTGGCTCTCAATGAATTCCTCGAACAAGTACCTCTCCTGAAATAATTCCTAGAAAAAATCCCATAATACGTCTTCAATGACCATGTTTAGTTGAGGTAGGAGCCTCTTCCACCAAAGAAGAGAACTCCCCTTCAGTTGGAAATACTTCATGTGGACTTTCATGTTGTAGGTGTAATCATGAAGTGTGAATCACATCGCCATGTACTCCAACCATGCCTTAGTCGTTAGGCCATCTGTGGTACCCTAGAACTCAAGAAACTTCACTTTCTTGAGTTCTCTATGTATGCTAATACTACCTTCTGGAGCATGTTGTGAACCCTCATTGGGCACAGACACTCTATCCTCATCTCAATCTAGGCAGTTGATCAATACCTTTGACATCCTCTAGAAGGATCTCATCATAACTAACACATCTCCTGCAGAAACCTACTCCTTCTTAGTCATATGCACATCTCCCTGAGGGTTAGATCCCTCTGGCATGGATATTATCATAGGTGTCACACCTCTTCCTCTAGCACCCCATCATCTACCTCTCCTGCATCCTCTAACCATGATTACCTACATGGGAAAATTTCAAAATTAATTAGGGATACATCTTTTGATTATTTATTTGTAACTCAGTGGAAGGAATAAAGGTCCAATGTCACAGGGTTTAACATGCTCTAATACCATATGTAATGTTCCCCTCTGTCACGACATAAAGTAGGTAAGTAAATACAATGGTAAAAAAAAATTGAACCACAACAATTAGAACAAGTGATACATGACAAATGCATATGTCTACTTTACACATTATTTTCTCATACACATCAGTTTACGACAAGAATCAAATAACATCAAGTTACTAATAGATCAACATAATAATAAGTAGTGAAACAAGAATGTCTATCCACCCAACCTACCCTACAAGGTTAGGATATCCAAGACACATAATCAACACTCAAGTCCAGAATTCATCTGATTGATCTTGACCATTTAAGGTATTAGGGATGGAAACTATTCTGAAGAACAAGGTATCTATTCCCATAACCAATCATTTCTAGACTTGGGACTGAAGTAACAGTAAGGTACTTGGTTATAACACAATTTAAAACATTCAATTACTCATTATACTAGACAAGGTTTCCTTCTTTTAAATATCAATCAACAATAATTACTCTTCGTCTAGATAATATACCTTCTCTTATGAATACCATGATATATTTATTATTCATCATTAACAAAAGATTCTTCCCTATATTTAACATTAATTATTCAATATCTACACAATGAACCAACTCTATAAGAATACAAGATAATTATTTATTAAAACCTAGACAAAATTTACCTACTCTCTAACATTACTACAATAATTCTTACTCCGCATTAACGAACTTTCTTTCCTTTAGGAATACACGTAGCTATTAATTTTTTCACTATATGAACAAATGTACCACAAGAATATATGAATATCCTATAAAGATTTCATAATCATTCCAAACTTACAATCCAAATTTGGAATGTAAAATATCAATTAATCTAATCACTAACTCAAGTCTTAATCAAAAACATTTTAATACAAGGAGTCTTGAACTAAATAATGAATTATTTCCTATAGTAAAGATAAATAAAAATACTCAACATAATTTCTTTTTCTCTTAACAAAAGAACTATTAATACGACCATTAGGTCCAAGACATATATGTAATATCAATTATTTGATAGTCATATGACGTCGAATTACCTATGGTAATTGAGACATCAAATTAAGAGTAGTAAACTAAATTTTGCTACATTAATACCACTCTTAGTCTAAGACTTGCATTCTCTAAACAATTCCTTTGCTAAATTAACTTAAACAATCATATTTCGTAAATGGAAGGATAGTCTATATCTAGATGAGGACTAGATAATCGTGACTCCTATATAAATGTGAACTTGGCGAAGGAAAACTAAGGCAACCTCCAAAATTATTTCCTTGAAATAAATTACTCAATCGACAGTTAACTACCACTAATTTTAAGTTATACCACTAAGATTTGCGCCCAACCATTCAATGTATGGTGGTGCATAAGTAACATTACCTAATATTTAAAATTTCAATGTCGAAACTTACATAAAAGTTGGGTTCTCTACAGTTAATAACAAGGATAGTATTGATTATTAATTAAACACAAAGATGCGAGCAAGGACCTGGGATGGATCTAAGAATTACCTCATGGATTTTCACTTTCTCATGGTGAAAATATGCACCGGTGTAGAGAGTAAAACAATTATCCAATTGGAACTAGATTCATTGGTGGTGCAGTCGTACCCTCACTGGCACGTCCTCTTCCTCAGGACCTTCCTTATTCTCGGCCCGAAGAACTCCAAGGTTCTTCTATTTCCCTATCGGGAAATATATATACCCATAGATTCTCTTCTCCTGTGCGATCCCCCTTCCTTGACTTATCGGAGGATCAGAACTCGTGGCTTCACCAGTTCTCTTTTGATGACTGGGCTCTCAAAACCCCAAGACCAGATGGCTTTAGTCAACGCTAACTTCTTCTCATACCTATTGAGATTTCTACCCTATCGCGATTTCGCAACTCGCGATCTCATGCACCTTGAATTGCCGACTCCCGATACCCGATGCACCAAGTCTCCGATGCGCACGTGTGAATTGACCTTTCTTCCTCCAGTCACCCTTATCGAGATTTCAGAATTCGCGGGATCGCGAATCCTGATGCCCAAGGATTCGGAACTTGCCTTTTCCCGATCCCCAATATGATATGCCACCTGTCCTCCACTAACCCTGACTGTGGCCCACACGACTCTTCTGTTGGGATATCGTGCATCGCGATTCCACGATGTCTTTGTATCTCGTCTTCAAAACCCCCGATATGCCAAACCTCGAATCTTCCGGATCTCCTGACACGCGTTCCAACTTATGAACGGTCCGGATCTTGTCGGGATATCACGTCTCACGATATCATAATTTCCATTACAACCACTTGGTGCTTCGACTCGTGATTCCCTGATACGCGATGTCACGTGTAGATCTGACGGTCCCTATGACTCAATATCGATGGCTCTGCTTCCTCTTGAGCTTTGAACCTGTTCCACACTTACACTGTAACCTCCAAGAAATGTCTCCCCACAAGACTCACTCACCTGGTCTCAAACCTGCGATGCTTCCCTCGGCCTTCCAATAGCAGCTCCCCTACGCTTACCCTTCGTGAATTCGAAGGCCTACTCCTCCTGAGCTTTACACGAATTCAGTCTTCAGAAAGCAACTTTGCACGCACTCCTTGCGGAAATCTTCAACCTCTTCTGGGTGTTGAAATATCTCGACCCTGTGCACCCCTGCAACAACAGTCTTATGATGCTTCACTCAGAATCGCAACTCTGATACTTCTCTCTAGCCTGCGCACTCCTTGCACGGCACTGTTCCACTGCACTTCTGAAATGAATGGCAACAAAAGTTATCTCTAATTGAACCCTTCTATCAACGCACTCCTTGCGAACAATTCAACTGCACTCCTTGCAGGAATCCTCTGGCCCAATTAGAGAAACAATTGAAACTCATTCACTCACCCTCTCAGACTTCAATTCACACATGAAATCACATACACAGCGTATAAAAGAAAATGTATGACAGGAAGCAAATATCCATGAGCATAACATCAATACACAGAGAAAACAACACAAACCATGAGTTTGAATCAAAGCTTTCTTCTATTAATTCAAATGCCTGTACATGGGTGTTCTTCATACAATTCTCTGCCTGCTCTTCCGCTTCTAATGAATTTCCAATAATGTTACAATGTACAAAGGAGGGTGTCTATATACATTTTCCCTCTTGGACTCTAGGCTATCAAATCTAAAATTAAATTCCTATCTACCA
>JASDQU010682867.1:0-11073 GCA_032191745.1 Picea mariana
TAGATTCAGTACATTCATAGGAACAAGCAGTTGAGGCTCCAAGCTCCAGGTTCCAGGTTTGATTGATCAAATTGTTAAGTTTCAATTTGCACATATCAAGTTTGATAGTTACTATAGTACAAGTAAACACTATAGTTGTGACAACAATATTTGAAAGGTTCTATTACTGTTAGGTATACTTGGTTGCATATAATTACTATTGATATAGATGCTTATTGCATTTGTTTGAAAAATGAACTAACTTCTACTCTAGGATATATCTATTGTTTTTCTCCTGGGAAGGTCACCTTGGTAACGCAGTGAAGAATACCATCCTTGTTACCATAGATATGTTCTTATGAAAATGGCATTGGAAATATTTTTTCTCTTTTAGTTCTTGTTCTGGGAAGGTCACAGACGATATCTCTGAGAAGGAGCTAGAATGATAGTTGCAAAACATGGAGAAGATGACTCCATCAAGTGGTGAGGCAGGTAATTTCACCAAGTAACAATTTTAAAGGAAGTGTGTAACATACCTAGCCACCCACAAGCCGGGGTACGTTACCTTCAAGCCCTCCCTTGGACTTCTTTCTCTTACAGATACCTTTTAAAATTTAAGGATGCATAAAAGAAAATACTTTAACAACATGCACAGCAATATCCAGCAAGCATGCATAGTCTAAAGATTCAATTAAACGATAATTAAATATACACCGCGAAAATACATTCATATACATGTAAATTATACCATAACAAAGATCACTTATCTTTATGAAAGATGACACCAATTGGTTGCAGACCAAGGAAGTTCCACCCAACCATAGACACCATTGTTCCAAAACTCAACAGCGGCGTCACCCCCGAGCCAAGGCTATGAATCCACAAGGGTGGTTCCAGAGTATTACTTGGCTTCCCAAACCAGTCAGCACTCAATATCTCATAGGCTTCCCAGATCTCACAGCAATCCAAGTACCTATCTCTCTTCTACCCATCTTGCACCACCTTAGAGAACAGACCTCCACCCTTCTCTGCCACGCAATCCCTCAGGAAGTCCTTCTCCTTAATTCAGGCTCTAGAAAAACTGGTCCAGAATATCAATGTTGGAACTCTCAGTATTCGCAGTTGTGAGAAATGTTGGACACAGGCCAACACATCTCAGACATGTGGCCTTAGGTCATGGTTGGATCACACCAACAACGACTATAGCCAACTATCTCGTGGCTAATCTTCAGTAGTTTGGCTCCCTTTCCCTAAGCCAAGACGTGGATGATGGATGGATCAATGAATGGGTAAGTGGGTGCATGGAGGTGCGTGCATGAAAGTGTGTGAGGGATAGAATGGTGTAAATTCAAAAGTGAAGGAGAAAATGAGAAAACAATCAACCCCCCCATCAGACCAGAGGTGGGTTTAAGTAATTTTGGGAGGGGGAATCAAGAACCTCCTAGCCTTCCCCAAGAATCTCACATAACCGATCCCCTCCCTTAGATAAAAAGGGTAATTAGAATAGGAATAAACACTTAGCCCCTCAATCCCCCTCTCTTGTGGAATCATAGCCCCCTATAACTCTATTCCTTATCCGTATAGCAATCAGCCATGTATTTATTATTAATAATGATAAAAACAATACATGTCTTGGGCACATTGGCCTCTTAATAATTGTTTAGGCACGATGGCTTCTCATCATTGTAACAATACATTATTTAAAAATGGGGGTTTAAAACTTGGGGTGTTACATCCCCTCCCACTTATTTTGGCACTGTCCTCAGTGCATATACAAAATAGAGATCAAAATCTCAAATTTGTTCAAAAATTTGTGGGTATTTTGCCCGCATGGCATCTTCATGCTCCTAGGTAGAATCTTCAGGATCGTAGCAAGTCCACTGAACTTTTACTAGCTCTATAACTCGATTTCGGAGATTTTTGACTTTTCTGTCCAATACCCACACTGGCTGAACCTGAAAATCTCCCTCTGTCTCTACCTGAATCAGATGCCAATCAATAACATGGTTAGGATCATGTACATATTTCTTTAGTAAAGAGACATGAAATACATTATGCACATTCATGGAAGCAGGAAATGCAAGCATGTATGCAACTGGCCCTATTATGTCCAATATTTCAAATGGACCACAAAATCTGGCTGCCATCTTTGTACAACTACCCAATTTCAAAGAGATTTTCTTGGGCTTCACTTTCAAAAGTACATGCTCCCCTAATTAAAATTCTATATATGTCATGTTCTTGTCTGCATAAACTTTATGTCTATCTTGAGCTGCCTTTAAATTCTGCTTGATCTTGACCACCTGGTCTTCCATGTCCTTGAGCAACTCCAGCCCAAATACCACTCTATATGTTGGGTTGTCCCAGCTTACTAGAGTATCGCATTTCCTACAGTACAAGGATTCAAATGGGCTCATTCTCAATGAATATTGATACCCATTATTATATGTAAACTCAACCAAGTGTAAGTAATCTTCCCACTTAGATGGCTTATCCATCACATATATTCTCAACATGTCTTCAATTATTTGATTGAATCTCTCTATTTGCCCATATTTCTAGGGATGATATGTTGTGATAAAGTTTAGATTTGTGCCAAATCCTTTAAACAATCCCCTCCAAAAAATTGGATGTAAAATTTTTATCTCTGTCTGAGACAATTGTCCTAGGTATCCCATGCAACCTAGCAATTTCCTTCATGAAAATTTCTGCAATATTAGTCGTTGTATGCATTGTCTTCATAGGCACAAAATGAGCAGCCTTTATTAATTTATCAACCACCACCATGATTGAATCATGTTGCTTATTCGTTCTGGGTAATCATGTGATGAAATCCATGGTGATCACTTCCCATTTCTTCTCTGGGACTGGCAATGGTTGCAGCAAACCCGTTGGGTGCCTATTATTAGTCTTCACCTTCTGACATTCCATACATTGAGCGATGTAATCGGCCACATCCTTCTTCATTCCTGGCCAAAAGAACTGGCTTCTTACTGCTATAATTTTTTTTTGGTAATTGGGATGTCCAACATAAGGAACATCATGCATTTCCTTCAGTACCAAATTCCTCAGTTCTCCAGAACTAGGAACATAGATTCTATTTTTATGCATGAGTAGTTTGTCTTCCTTTATCTCATGCTCCTTTATTTTATGTTGTACATCTCCTTGTTGTAACATTTCATTTACCTATAGGTAATGTTGGTCTGTAACAACAACATCTAAAATTATGCTCTTCAAGTCTGACGGATGCATACTGACAGCAGTAGCATGCATGAGATGCACTCTTCTATTAAGTTCATCGGTAACTTTATTCTCCTTTCTCTTGATATGCTTGATATTAAAGTCATATTCACTTAAAAATTCCAGCCATCTTGTTTGTCTGGCATTCAAGGTCGATTGTTCAAAAAGATACTTCAACCCAATGTGGTCTGTCCTTAATTCAATTTTTTTTCCCATGAGATAATGCGTCCACATCCTCAAGGTGTGAACAATGGTAGCAAGTTCCAAATAGTGGGTGGCATAATTCCTCTCATGCTCCTTAAGCTTTATGGACTCATATTCAATGACATGTCCATTTTGCGTGAGGACTCCCCCAAGTCCTTCCTTACATGAATCTGTACATACCACAAAACATTCGTTTGGGTCAGTAATCTATAACACAGGTGCACTAGTAAGTAATTCCTTCAACAGATTAAAATTCTTTTAACTCTGGTGTGCTCATTCTGTAAGGTTTTTTGACACCGGGGTAGCTCCTGGCACTAAATCAATCGAGAAATATATCTCCCTTCTTGGTGTAAATACAGGTATTTCTTGGAATACATCTTCAAAATCTTGTAGTACCGAGAAATATTCAAGGCTTGGCCCATTTGTATTATCTGGCTCTTCAACATGAGCTGCATACAATTGAAATCCCTTCCTAAAACATCTTTTTAGTTGTAAGGATGAAATCTCCCTTATAAAGATGGGTCTTGGAACTCCTTTCACGATGCTTTGTTTTCCATTTCCATCAAGACATGTAAATGTCTTGTTATGAAAATCTAGGATAGCGCATGCTTGTCCAACCAATCCATTCCAATAAGAATATCATAAGACCCCAATGGTATGATATTTAGATCAATACTACTATTCACGCCATTAAGACTTATGGAACAACTTCTGACCATATCATGGATTCTTCTTTTGCTTCCAGTGGCTAACTGAACCAAACTTGCTTTTCCCATTTTACTTTTCTCCAAATGTAATCTATCCACTATCTTAGGATCAATGTAAAAATGACTTGCTTCTTAATCAATCAAAATAGCAACAGTCTGATTTATGATCTTACCTTCCACCTCGATCATATTGGACTAGTACTCTACTTGTCGATCATCTAAAGTTGCATAGATTCTTCCCATATCTTCGACTGTTGTAGCCTCTTGGATGTTGTGCATAGTCTTCACTCTATCCTTTCTGTGTGGGCAATCCTTGTACATGTGATCTTCCTTGCATCCCCAGCATTGGATTGGTGGTCTTCCCCTTTTTCCCAAGGAATATTCTTTGTTGAAATCTCCCTTAGCATACTAATCTTGATGATTTCTATTAGTCTCATTCCTATTGAAGGGAGGTTTGAATCCTTTCCTACTCTGATCAAACTTCGCATTTTTCTTGTCCTTCCAATATTTTTGCAGGGATTCTCTTCCCTGGCCTTGCTCATACAGGTATTTAGCCTTCCTGATTGCCTCAGTCAAGGTATTGGGTTCATCATACTTGATCTTTTCCTTATAAAAGGTTGGTAGTCCACTTATAAATCTTTGTATTTTCACTTTCTCATCACCAATGAACCTGGAATACTTTAACAACCCCAAGAACTTCTTCTTGTACTCTACCATAGTCATGCTTCCCAAACTGAGTTCAAAGAACTCTTGCATTTTCTTGTCATAGAAATGATCTGAGAGGTACTCTTTCTGGAAGTACTTCTTGAACTACTTCCAAGTGATCCTAATTTCATTAACATGTTCCACTTGATTCAGTTAGTTCCACCACATTGCAGCTTTCCTGTGTAAATGGTAGGTGGAAATCATGGCTTCCATGTTTGATGAATAGTTATGCAACTGAAAATATATCCTGAGCCCAAGAAACCATGCTTCGGCATCATCTTCCCTTTCTCTTTCACCATCAAAGGAAGGTGGCTTGAGCTTCCTCGGCTCTCCTTGAAAACTATCTATCTCTTGTTTCCTTCTTTGGTGTCTGACAGAAGACACCTATGGACTACTTATGGGATCTTCCGATGCATAAAACCTTCTTTTTAGGTAAGGAGGTGAGTGGTGTCCATGAGCTCTACTAGCACTTCAGGAATAACCAACTCTTCCATGATCATTCCTTCTTTCATGGCACTTGCCTTCTTCCTCTTGTCTTGAGTTTGATCCCTTCTTTGTTTATCTTTGCAATTGATTTAAGTTCTGCAACAATAGATCATTTATCTAACTTTTCTCTCTCATTAGTCTCTTGTTTTCTTCTTTGTAGCTCTGCACTTCCATCTTTAGGCTTCTTACCATTTCCAGAAATGTTTCCTGCTCTCCTTTTCCCTTGCATCCATTGGACTATGTCTATGCATTACCAACTCTAGTATTATGGCCTTCAGCCTCCTTATCATGACTAGAGGCTCCCTTTCCTTCTTCCATTTCCTCAATACGCATCCTGATTTGATGTGTTTAAACCCCTTAATTCTGCAAAATGTGCAAGCGACCATTTTGTTAGAAATATGCATATGATAAACAAAATTGCCAAACCATGCTACAGGTCTCTTTATTTTTTGTTCATGGAGATCATATCCCATTCTCCAAAAATAAAAGTGTCTTGTTATCCTTGGCTGACACAGAATATCATCCTGCGTAGGCGCTTCCTTCAAACCACCTTCCCATGTGACCACGGCTAGAAACCACGGTTAAATCCTTCCCTAGCACTTTTCTGTCTCGAATACAACCAAATCGGCCCTCATCCCTCCTTCCCTCAGCTCCCAATATGCATATGACCACAGCCATGACCTTGCGCTTAGCTGAAAAAGTGCTTGTTTAGAGCTTCGGTACTTCGGAACTTTCAGCCAAGACCAGATCAATGGTCCTCGTCCTCTTTCATGATCAACGATCGAGATCCACTTCAGAACTTTGTGCTTCAGGAGTCTCAATGTTCCTCGCATGCCTCCTCCCGGAACTCCTTTACCCAGATTTCATGATCTACCGATGGGTGTCCTCCCATAGATCAATGGTTGTGAATCACTTCGGCTCTTCAGGCTTCGAAAGTTTCAAACCTTCCTCCTGCACTTTCTCCCGGAGTGCTTTTACCTGAATTCGACGATCCTTTGACGTGTGTCTTCTGGAATCAACGGTCGATACATACTCTGGCCTTTGGGCCTTCGAGATCTTTCGACCCAATGCAACATGTCACATATTTCCCCACTGGAGTGCCCAGTCTCCGAACTACACAATCTATCACCCCGTACCAAAATACTGGAAGCAGACACGTGGCCCAATCAGGTGAGTGACACATGTCACGTTCTAACTAACTTTTCAATACTCCAAATGCTAAAAACTTACTAACATGTGGCACACATCCCATGTGTCCACATTATCCCAGGTGATGTCCACAAGCCACGTCACTTCAAAAATTTTGGGGTCCACATCACCTCACGGTGACCTCATCGTGCCCCATCACTTTGGCTCTTCGGGCTTTGGGACTTTGGGAGTTTCCATACTAGCACACTTCTGATTCTCCTGAACTCCACATTCCTAAACTGGCCAATCTATCGCCATGTGTCCTCCTGGATCGAACGAGTAAGATTCACTTTCGGTCTTCACCCAAAGTCCACAAATCTACACTGCATGTCCTCCTTAATATAATGGTTGAGGCTTACTTCGAGTCTTTGGACTTCGAAAATCTCAAATTTCAAAACTTATCTCACCCCATTGGCTTTTATCCAAAGCCCTGGATCTGGTGACGTGTGGCTCTTAGCAGATCAAAGGTTGGGATCCTCTCGGATGATCGGATGGTCAAGATTTACTTTGGCTCTCCATCTCTCCATCTCTTTGTGCTTCAGGAGTCTCAAATGTCAACCGAAAACCTCTCGAACAGATTCCTCCGGAGTTACTAATCTAATGACATGTAACCTCTTGGCGATCGACGATCAGGATCTACTTCGGGCAATCCAACGGTCAATGTTTACTTCGGGTCTCCGGCTCTCCAGACTTCGGTAGTTTCAAATCTCAACTTCTCCTCACTCGCTCTTTCCTGGAGTGCTTTCACCCAGGGCACACGATTGGTTGACGCGTGTCCTCTTATGGATCGACTATCCCCAGCTACTTTGTTAATTCAGAGTTTCGATGTTTGAGCCCTAACATGTCACACCACTGCATTCCTTTCAATATACGGGGGCACACATCAGCAATTTGTAGTAACCCTCTTTTTGCCCCATAATTCTCCTAATGCTGACACATAACCCCTTGGGGAAACCGTGGTTTGGATTGTGGGACCGCCTTGGGAAATTATCTCCCATGCAACTCAATTCCCGACAATGCCCCATGTCCATTGATCTCCCTCTCCCATGGGATCTAATGGTTGTGACCTTATCCCTTGCTTTCTTTTCATCGAATAACCCATGTTTGTTTGTCCTCCAATCCAATGATCCCAGATCTCTCCTGATCCTATAGTGGCGATCGCTCCCAAATTCGAAGGGGACGGTCACAATCCTTCGAACCCCTTACACGGGTCTTTGATGTTCTATCTTCTGCATAGATTCTACAATGCCATTCCTTCTGAGCTTTTCAACTTCCCAGCCAGAGTTCGATCTCAACCATGAGACTCTAACCAACAGACATGGCCCATACCAGACCAGTGTTTCAACCAGAAGCTCTGATACCAAACTATAACATACCCAGCCACCCACAGGCCAGGGTATGCTACCTTCAAGCCTGCCCTTGGACTTATTTCTCTTACAGATATTGTTGGCCCTTGACCAAGTTTTGAAGAACACTTGGTCATATTTGACCGTTTTTGGACTTTGACAGCCTATCAAAGATGGAGCACCAGGCGAAGTAGAGATCACGAGATCTCGGTCCACTTTTGGGCCCTTTTAGGGTTTTGGGTTAATGTAATGGGAAAGGGATGTCGGCCTGTAGGTTTACCCACACTTAGGCCCACTTTTGTAATGTATAAATAGAAGGATAGGCAATGTAAGAATTAGATGTGAAGTAGATGTGATTGCTTAATGCAAGTGGATGATATATCTATGCGATGTAGGCTAAGTGCCAAGAGTTGAATCTGTGTGATCAAGGCTTTGTGCATTTTGTGTAAGACTTGCAGAGCCGAGGGCGAGTCCCTGTGAGAGACTGTAGAAGGCTTTGTGTTGTAGCACAAGGAAGAAGGATCTAGCGAGCTACGCGGATCTTCTGTCCTATGAAAAGTAAGGGTTTTGAGGCTCTGTGCTTGTAACGGATTGATTGAAGAAAATAAAGAAGAAGAGTTGGTGGACGTAGCCCCAGCGTGGGGGTGAACCACGTAAACATTGTGTTGTGTGCTTCATGCTTTGTCTTGATGTGTTCATATGTTATATGCTAAGTGCTATGATATGTTTAGATAGATATATTTATGATTTGTGCTTATCATATGTGAGAATGTTAGATCTGATCTAGATAGTCATGTTTAGTGCTTGGTGTGCTCATTCTGATCCATTTGTATATGCTAAGTGCTTGAATACTGTAGATTGGTGTGAATACTGTGAAGCTCTATTGTATCAGTGAAGTGAATAGTGATTACATATTAAAGAACTAACGGTGCTAAGAGTTGTATTAAGTATTATAATCACAGATCTGTGTCCCAGCTAAGGTTGTAGACACTTGAGTCCTTCAACCACCCCTGCCTCTACCTCGGGTGAGACTTCATCTGCTTTGCAGGTGTTTCCGAAAGGGCCAGTAGTTAGGGCTTTGTTGGTGTGCTCTTGAGCATTGAACCCTGGGTCTGCCCCTGTGCCAACAAATGGTTCCATTGCTGGAACTTGAAACTGTGATTGTTGGGAACTCAGGAAGAAGAAACTTTGTGCAAAAGAAAGCTCTGTGTGTAGATCTGTTGCCCTAGTGCACATCTTTTTACTCGACATGTGAAGCTTTGTGCTAGGAATAAGGTCAGATCTTAAGAAAGGAAGATCAGATCTAAAGAAAAGAAGCGAGATCTGAACGCTCGGTTCCCTAAGAAAAGTAAAAGTGGAAACTTATGAAATAAAGAAGTCATATATGCAGAAAAGAGGTAAGATCTGTAAGCTTTGTGCTCTAATAAAGGTAAGAATAGTCAAAAGTTCTTAGATCTAGAAGATTTGTGCTCTGTAGAAGTAAGCTAAGTGAATTGTTTTGTTTCTAGAGCATGGATCTAGGTATGTTTGATAGATTATGTCCTAGCTTAAAAACTAGGGAATTAATAGATGAAATAAAGTGTGATATGAATAGACCTGATAAGTATAATGATAGATATGTTATACCTATGCATAGAAAGAATGTCTGGACTAACAAATGGATGCAGGATCCTAGAAAGAAATTTTTGCAGGCTAGCCATTATGATCCTAGTGCGCAATACAAGAAGAGTTGGGGATCATTGAAGAGAAAGAGAGGATTAACTCTTTGTTATAGTTGTAGAAGACTAGGACATCTTGCTAAGGAATGCCCTAGGAGAAAACCTAGTTGCCTATGTTGTAAGGCTATGGACCATGAAGTACTGGATTGCCCTAGAATGATTGCTAGACTTGAAAAGTTGAATATGGAGCAAGCAAACCCTGAAGGAGATCAAGAGACTAATGTTATAGAAGAACCCTAGCAAGAATCAGAGAAATTATTAATACAGATGAAAGAAACCCTGAAGGAACATAAAGTTGTCTGATTACCAGAGATCTTCAAAGAAAAGGAGCAAGTCGAAGAAAGAATAGGGGACTTCAACATTGACTGTATTATTGATGAAGAAACACAAGTGAACATTATGCCAGAAAGAACTTGGAAAGCTATAGGGAAGCCTACCATGATTTTTTCATTCAGAGGAATAGGACTATTTAGAGGAAAACTGATGATGTTATGTGGAAAACTCGCTCAGATACCTATGACAGTCAATGGAACTTCGACAAAAGAAGATTTTGGGATTATCAAATTCATTGAGGACAATGCCCCGTTTACTATGCTGCTTGGAAAACCTTGGATTGAAAGAGATCAAGCCAGAAATAAGGAAGAAGAAGAGGTTTTAGAACAGCAGAGACAAGCATTAAAATATTTCATGACTAAAAGGATCTCACAGTTAATAGAAGAACAAGAGAACCACTTGAAGCCATATGACACTAGAAGCCCAGATGTCGAGGCCAAAGCTACACAAAAGGCTGAAATTTCTACCCCAAACAAAGAAGAAGTGATATACCTAAACCCTAGGAGAGAATCTCACCAGCACAAAGTGACTATGTCGAAGGAAAATACGAATCAAAATGAGAAGAAAATCACTGAGATGAATCTCACTGGAAAGAAGGCTAGAAAGCTAAGTAAGAAGAAGGTTAAGATTGAAAAATTACAGAAAATACCATAGGGTATCTCGCAGCAAGACACTCTACAGAATTGGAGCTTCGTCGGGATATCAGAAAAATGACATATGCCACTTCACCGAGGCGAAATAATATAGCCGTTGGAAGCCAATATAACCGTTCGACTGTTGCTCCAAACAGGTCGGAAATCATTTATGGATCGCCACTAGACTATTAGACCATGCCATAACGGATAGACCATAAGTTAATGCAACCTCATACCCATTGCAAGAAGACCATTGCTAAGTTTCCCTACTTAGTCTGTCGCACCACGCACCGAGAATACTTTTTTCTAAGTGAGAATTTGAGCTCAAAACCTAAGATTACATCACCCTATGATCATTGCCTTGTTCCCATATTATTCATTGTAGTCTCTAAATTCATTTCACACCTGAGCTAGTTGACCCAAGCTTGTATGTTGAACGTGCTCAGCTGCAACACCCCCCATTCTGTAAAAATAACTATATTGACCAAGAACTATGGTGTTGGTCACTATAATTGCTTAATTAAATTCAAAC
>JASDQU010682867.1:37332-47630 GCA_032191745.1 Picea mariana
TTCAAACAAGCCGGATGGGAACCATTCCTGAGAAAGTTCAATGGGTACGATGATGCCATCACCCTTCAATTCGCGTTGCATTTCGATGGTGAGACCGCCAAGGTGGGCGGATTGGAGTTCAGGGTCACAGAGGAACTTATCGCGGAGGCGATTGATTATGGATTATATATGTGTTACGAGGAAAATCTCTCTATGGCTAGGGTAAACCACAACAGACGGAAATGACTGTAGAAATCAACTCTCTTCTCAAGTATGCTATGTAAAAAAATATGCTAGCAAGACAAGATAAAAGGCCTACCTCGTCCAGATGTTCGATGAATTCCATCATTGAGCACTTGAACCAAAGCAATATACCTACAACTATTCCTCAACAACCAATCAAAGAAATCATATGGTGATATTATATGATGTTATCACATTCAATAGCATAATCCATTATTAAACATGACAAATACGCCCATGGAATAATAATTCAAATATTTTCAAGATATCAATTGGACGGGAAAAGAGTATTTATATTAATATATGATCAGCAAAAGTGAAAATGTTACAGACTTTTGTGTCAACACGGTTTGGAACTGAGAAACTAAGTTCCTTCTAGCTGGGTCTCCACCACTTCAATCCTCCACCAAAGGCAAGCTCATAGAAGAGAGACAATGAAGTTCTCAATAAAATAAGGGAAGAGCTTGGGGGTTGAACACTGTGTTCAGATTTAAAATACAGAGGGATGTAGACTCAATATGAAGTAAATAATTTATCTAGAGCAACTTTTCTCTCATAGTTGAATTGTTTTTCCTCGTTTCCATAGCTCGTAATAGACCCATTTATAGCCTTAAAATGGAACTGAAGGGTTGAGTCAGAACATTTTCAATATATGGAAGGCCAAGGATCATAGATCTTCTTTCGTGACATGGAAACCCAACATTAATTTTAATTTTTGGGCACAAATCCCAATGTACATGGGTTGTAGTGGTGCAACCTGCATATACACATGTTGTGTAGTAGACAAGGTGCATACATGTGGAAAAACATGTATTTTTAGATCTGGGATTTACAAACAGGGATGATAAGTCTACATGGGGAAATGGAGAAAGACCTTATGTGCAATATTGCATAGGGTGAGGAAAATCTTGCTATAACAGATGTCCCCTAATTTGTGAGGTCAAAGAAGTATATGTGATGGCCGAAATACATTATAAACAACCCAGAAGTGGAGTGATGGGGAACCAACTGGAAGAACTAGTTGCTCATTACATTCTGCACTGACTTTGCATACATGGTTGCCAGTATAATTACACTACAGATCCATGTGAAAATATACCAAACAACTATATTGGTCATGAATAGGAAAATAAAAATGTGGTTACATGCCAAAATTTGTCATAGTCATGAACAAGGCCCAGTAGAGCCAGTCTCAAAATCAATCTGAAGATATCTATATACAATGGAGTACAATATGATCTCACGTGATCACTGAAGTCATATAAGTACTGGTCCAATGAAAACAAAGCAACATCTTAGGAGAGTTGCAGCCACATACTGATGTCTTCAAGTCTTCTACACAATATGCCAAGGGTGCAAGTCTGCATCATGTGAATAAAGGAGTTGAGGTCGAACACAATGAGACATTGTTTGATTATCGATCATTGAGGTATACCGTTAACAAACGTGAGACATCCTACCGATAATGAAAGTAGGTATCAAGGCACTGAGTACATTCTTACAAGTGTGAATAAAGGAGTCGGTGTTGAACACCTGAAGAATCCATTGATCAGGAGACATTGATGTATTCCCAACTGTCAATGGCAAGAGAACCTACCACTAATGACTGCAAGCCTCAAGGTACTCATAAGACTCTAGGTATCATTTCCAGAATAGATGAGTTGAAGTAAATGGAAGGAGACCCACTGAAAGGAGAGCATTAAGGCATCTCTCATCATTCAACACAAGGTACAAAGTAGGAGCTTCATGATTTGGAGAAAATCGGACGAAGAACATGTTGACGAACCAATGACCCTGTGCATCTTTTGTGTGCGCCAAGTGCAATTAATACACGAAAAATACCCTCTGAATAGCATCCAATAAGGAAAATTGCTGAAAAAGGTGAGGAAACCACCAATAAGGCTAATGTCATCCAAGACATTGCACAAATCCCAATGTGTGAATAGATGTCTTGGCATTGAACACAAGGGAAACCACCCAGTTAACGACCAATGATGAAATGTCGACTGTTGGGTTCAAGGTTATCTACCAATGATGAAAGTAGGACCAGGGTGCATGATAGGACTTACAATATCATGTGACTCTGAGACAAACTGAGGGTATGGCCGACATGCAAAGTCAAGAGTTCTGAGAAATGGCYGACACAKGTTGATAGAAATCCTTTGAACAAGATCATGAGACATATGGAAGACTCTGGTAGCATAGACTCAATGATGAAACTATGAAATGCAGGAGGCATCAATGAAATTCTCTATAGGGACTGAAAGAGTAACCAGTCGGTAGAGAAGACTCTGTAATGAACTTCACTTCCTAAGGCCATGCTAATCCTAAAATTATGATGATGAATAGACCCAATAACTTTGTGTTATGTTCAAAGGCAACATGATTGCTACCAATATAAGATAATACTCCCTTCCCGCCTGTATTTTTTTTGTTTTTTCATAGACAAATGAATGTTATGATACAGAGGAGGAAATAAGTGTCGCAAGTAAGAAAAACTAGTTCCAACAGTGGAACATACCTATGATCAATGCAAGGAGATGGACACTTGGGGAAATGTTCCCTCCTAGGTATAGGGTGTCAAATTGCGAAGAATATAAATGAGGCTCTGCTTGGTTGAGGATGCAAAAACTGCTGAGGAAAATGGTTTATAATGCAAAGCAAGAACCGGATAAAGGCTCAATACTGCAATCAAGGGCATGATATGCAATCACAACTTAACGCCAAAAAATGTCCTTTTTTATGACATTTAGTATACTTGGTGTGAAAAAGGGATAAACTTGCACCAAAAGACATCCTTTCAAATCCAATTTACAAGTGTGAAAGAGACAAGTTCACTTAGCCATATTTTCACTTTTTGAAGACGAATTGGAAAAGAGCTTAAATTAAACTCGGTTGGGAGTCCTCTAGGTATAAGGCAGCATGTTTATGAGTGAGAAATGAGGCTCAGCATAAAGTCATGTATTAACTATAAGGGACTCTTGATGCAGGAGCATCGCTCACTCATCAAGCGAGCCAGCGCGTGGAGCAGAAAAGTCAGCTGGACAGCGCCTACAAATTTTGAAATGCTTTGGAAGTTGTTGCGCTGCTCTTTAATGAAGTCATTCATAAAGAAGCGCACTTGTATTGTAAAGGGGACCTTGAGCCTTTAAGCTCTCGTCCTTAGTAGATAGGAAGGCATTTAATAGATTTAATGCTATTAGATAGGAATTTAATTGTAGATTTGATAGTTGTAGAATTTGAGAGGGAAACGGGATATAGACACCTTCCTTTGTACATTGTAATATTATTCAGATAGAGAGCATTCAAAAGAGAAGAGCAAGCAGAGAACTTGTGGAGAACACCCATGTACAGATTGAATTAATAGAAGAAAGACTTTGATTCAGTTTCATGGTCTATGTTGTTTCTCTGTGTTGGTATTATGCTCATGGATGTTTGCTTTCTGTCATACATTTGCTTTGATATGTTGTGTATGTGATTTCATAGTTAAATTGGAATCTATGAGAGAAAGAGATTAGTTTCAATTATTTCTCTGTTATGAGCCAAGAGATTCCTGCATAGAGTGCAGTGGAATTTGTCCGCAAGGAGTGCGTGACTGCAGGGTTCAGAGAGAGATAACTCTTGTTCTAAGTTCTCAGAAGTGCAGGTTAGGCACCAGAGCTGTGCAAGGCATGCGCAGGCTAGAGGACATCTCCATTGTGAACCTGAGCAGGGAGCTAAGGACTGTTGTTGCTAGGAGTGCACAGAGTCTAGAAGAATTCAACGCTTTTGAGAGCTGTTGGAAGATGAGCACAGAAAGCGTGTGCAAAGTCTCTGAGGAAATCAGAGTTGATAAGCTCAGGAGGGATAGTTCCTTCATGATACTGTGGGAACAGACCCAGGAGAAGGCTCGAACAGGACGGAGGTTTGGAACAGAAGAAATCCTCAAGGAGGAGAATCGACGGCCAGGGTTCACAGGATAGATTCGCGAAATCCCGCTGACCGTCAGATCTGGGAGAAGAAGTAAGGGATTTAACCCTTAGGCACAGGAAGAACCAAGAGCCATCGGGATTCGGCATATCGGGTTTCCCGGAGGCAAGAGTTTCATAGTGGATGAAATCGCGATTAGCGATTTCCCGAAGCTGTTAGAGCCGTCGATCACTACAGGGACAGGTGGCATAAGATCCTGAAAAGTCGAGATTCAGCATTCGGGATTTTCTAATGAAAAGGAATTGCGACCGGTGAAATCGCGATCCCATGATTCCCGATAGAGCGGAGAGATGAGGTGATGTGGCGAGGAGGTAGTGCACGTGTCATTGGAATTCGGGGTTCGGGGTTTTGTGGAGCAAGCGAACCACGACATTACATGCGTCGATTTCTCGATAGGGAAATCCCCAACCGGAACGGAGGTGTTGACTCTTTGACTCATCGGGGTTCGGGGAATTGAAAGACCCGATCTCGTGAGTGTTGAACTCGTGATCTTGCAAGTTCTGATTTCCTGATAGAGGAGGGGGAGATCACCAGGAGGATCATGTGGGTGCAGAAAAGTCCCGATACGGGATTTGAAGAGTGGTATAGCTCTTCGAGCCAAAGTAGAGAAGGTTCTAGTGGGAGCGGTTGGACTGCGAGGGTCATGGCTGCGTCAACTCTCGGTCCTATGGAAAACAAATCTTGACATGGGCACCAAATGAAGCAGAGGATCTAACTAGGGAACCCATGTTTGGTAAGTCTCTACCACTTGATAATGACACTACTTATAGCAGATGGAAGGTTCTATGTCACAACAAATGGGTTCGTACCTAATGCATAAAAGTGACAGTTATAGGATAATGAAAAAATGCATGATGGAATGGATACCTATCCTATACGTTGGGTAGTGAAAATACCCAATTGTGGTGATGAACGGCCAACATAACGTTGAAATCCGCAAGAATCCCTAGTGAAAACTAAAAAAAACAACTCAATCCACCTCTGTATTAGTTCGTTAGGAGAAAAAATGACTCACAACTATAGAAAGTGGGTAAAAACTGTTACAAATAGTAACAAAACCAAAAAATACTATGTCATTTTGACTTTTTACCCAAATAGTGAAAATTGGACCAAATTGCCTCTGAGATTCAACTAGTGATTGCGAGAGCGTTAAGCAATGAAATCAGAAATCATTTGGACCAAGTAACTCCTCTTTCCCTCCTCTTCCTTTCTAGTGGATTAAAAATTTTAAATTAGGTTTCAAATTTTGAGTAAATTAGGGCGCAAATTGGGTAACTCAATGTACGCAGGTTGCCACTTATCGGGTCGTGTATATATTGGGTTATACGCGACTATGAAAACTACAGGGTGCATATACCCATCCCTATACATGACTGTAAATGAAGCAAATCATGTACAAGTCTGTAATCAATGACTTCTATGGTTTCTAACTCAAATTTTGAATTTTATCTGGCAGGATTATGCTATAATGGAGGGAAAGGGAGCACGAGGAGGTAGATGTTGTTGTGGATAGAGATCTGGGGGCCCAAATGGCCTTGAAAATATGCGGCTTATATAAATTTTGGGCACTCAAAGGGATGAGGGCCCAGGTGAGGTTGCTTGAGATGCTTGTGGGTTACTAGGACCCTGACAGTGAAAGCTTCAACCTCGATGGGAAACCATTGAGGATTGAAGTAGAGGATATCTACTTTTTTACTGGATTATCGTGTCAAGGTGAGGTTGTAAACCTCAAATCATAGGGAGCAGGGAGCTGAATGAAAATAGAGGAGTACATAGACGCCCACTATGTAGCAGGGATTCCGAAGGTCGGGAGTCAACTCCCCATCCAAGTGATAAACAATCTCAACCTCAAGATTGTTGTCCTCATTTTGACCAAGATCACAGGATCGGCTTCGCTGCACCAGGCATTGAGGCGAATCATGTTCTATGTTGTAGAGTTCTTGAGACCCACAGTATATGATTGGTGTACCTCACTACTAGCTAATATGAAGAGCCAAATGACAAATTGAAAATAGGGTAGCAAGAGGAACTTCAGGTTTGCCTCTATCTTATGCAGTTTCTTCTTCAAGCGGGTTCTAGGTTTGATACCTATAGTAGAGATTCTTCCGAGAGGACTTCACGATCAATCCATGGCACGGTGGACTGAGGTAATGAGATAGAAAGGGGGAGGTAGGGTGCCCACACTCTACAATGAGGATTTCTTCTACTGGTGGAAGCGATAGTTCATTGCTTTGGATGACTATCCCTATGCAAGGATCAAATTCAGAGGAGACCCTGACATGCCACTCCCACCAGGAACCACCTATGGGGACATAGGTATGTCAAATGTTTTTAAATATTTCATTTTATTTTATTTTTGTATAGTGAAACAAAAATATTTTTGGATGATCCTTAAGTACTAACTAGACACTTGTGTAATGCAGACGTGGGTCTGTGACGGTCATAAGGGCTTCCTCGACATCGTCGGAAGAGCCAGGGAGACGAGGTGGCCAGAGGATAATCTGAGAGAGTGCTTCAAAACATGCAGGGCAACCTGTCTCCTTTGACTCAAAGGATTTTGATGGTTCAGCTAGAGAATCTGCTAGAAGCCATGAAACAGAAAGTGGTTGGTGTGCCCAGAGCTTGGGTGTGACTCTTTCGACGTCTCACAAACGTCGTAGTTTGTTACCATGAAACACATTCGACACCACAAGCGTAGATGTCATGGATATTGTAGTACCAGTTGTATATGTGTATTGAGGGTGTTAACCCTAATTTTGTACTTTAAACACCATATTTTTTTAAATATATATAAAACAGAGATCTTTGGCTTTACTTATATTTACAATGTGTACATTGATGAGATGGTTTTATTTGCTTTAGTTATGTGACAAATGCCAATCTAAAACGAAATTAGCATAAGCATCAGATACATGATTAGAACTACTAGGAATGTGATAATAAGTAATAGAATCAAACTTTCATTCTAAAAGACATACCCGTAGGAATTGTCAGAGTAAAGTACAATCATGCATGCGATAACTATCGTTTAACTGACATACTACTAACTAGGAATCCGGGCGAACCTCTAAAGAGAGAATACCATGTGAGATAGCATCGTGCAAAAGTTCTATAATGACACTATATTCAGCCACATTATTCATGGATGGCCCTAGGCATATGCCACCTGAAGACATTAGCAGACTCTCGGGTGAGTAAACCACCCAAGTGGCGGAAGCCAAGTTCCATGTATGACGAATGGCTTCGTCTTTGAATCCTAGGTAGACCGAAGACTCCGTTGACATCTGCCAACCAAGGGAAAACTTGATAAGAAATTTGAAAACGAAAAGAAAGGGAAAATATATATACACTAAATTACATTAGTATACAAAGATTTTCACCCAAGCTTAAGGCTCAAGCGTAATATCTTTTCAAGTAGATCCCATTCCTGGGCTCGGCCAACATAGTCCCTTCATAATATTCTAACTCATAGGCTCCTTTTTCTAATACATGTTGCACGATATAAGGACCGTGCCACATGGGTTTAAACTTGCCTTCCCCCAGTGGTTCTTTGGATTGATCATATAAGAGGACATATTCACCCTTAGCATACAACCGAGGACAGACAGACTTATCGTACTAGATCTTGACATGTCTTTTGTTCACCTCGATAGTCATAGAGGCATCTTGATGCTGCTCATCAAGACTCTTTAGGTGTACAAGGAGTCACTCGAGATTGGAAGTGTCAGGTAGGAGCGCGACTACCAACTTAAGAGAAGGGATTTCACATTCAATAGGTAATATTTACCCCACACCATGTACTAACTAGAAAGGGAAAAATCTAGTGGTAGTATGTTAGGTTCCTAACCCACACATAGGTAGACCAATATATTTGGATGTAATAAAGGTCAATATTAATAAGGCCTTGCAATAAAATAGAATAAGTCAAATGTAAGAAGACCTAATAGAAGTTTCCGCCTTTAGAAGGATCTTCCTCTAGATGCTTCTTTTGATAGACATATTTAGTATAAATAGGAGTCAAGGGTATGAGAACCCTAGCTTGGAGATTATTGTAATAGAGCTCTGCACAACTGGAGGTTTCCCCCTCGAAGAGGCCCGTGAACATTGCTCTCAGAATCAAAGTGTTATTTATGTTGTTATTCGTATATCATTTCAGTGTTATTGTAGTGATTGTTCTGGTTATATTGTTGTTATTTTTCCATTTCTAGCATATTATTTCTATTCCGCATACTTTTATATCCGGTATATTACAAGTGGTATCAGAGCACTTTCCTTGGCTACCACTAGATACGTATGAAAGAGGCAGACATTCCCAAGACTTCCTTTAGAACTCATGAGGGCCACTATGAGTTTTTGGTCATGCCCTTTGGCTTGTGTAATGCCCCCTCCACCTTCCAAAGCCTCATGAATCATGTCTTCGGTCCTTTTCTACGTCATTTTGTATTAGTTTTCTTTGATGATATCCTCATCTATAGAAAAACCTGGACAGACCATCTTGCTCATGTCGATCGAGTTCTCCATCTACTCTCTCAGCACCAACTTTTCCTAAAAAAGTCTAAATGTGCTTTTGGCGCCTCGGAAGTAGAGTACTTGGTTCATCTGGTTGGAAAGGATGGCATCGGGGTGGATCCTAAAAAGATTGAAGCTATGCAAGACTGGTCTCACCCAAAGGCTCTCAAAATCTTGCATGGATTTCTGCGCTTAACAGGTTATTATCACAAGTTTGTTAAGAATTATGGAAAGATTGCAACACCTCTCACTGCTCTCCTAAAAAAGAACTCTTTCACTTGGACTCCATCTGTTGCTCAATCTTTTCAAACCTTGAAGATGGCCATGTGCACCACTCCAGTACTGGCCCTTCCTAATTTCACAAATATCTTTGTCTTGGAATGTGATGCTTGAGGGAAAGGAATTGGTGTTGTCCTTATGCAAGAGGGTTGGCCTTTGGCCTTTACCAGCAAGCAACTATCTGAAAGAAATCTGGGAAAATCAATCTATGAAAATGAAATCTTGGTTATTCTTCATGTCATTGATCTGTGGTACCCTTATCTATCATGGTAACTCTTCCAAACTAAGACAGACCATCAAAGCCTCAAGTATTTTCTAGAACAATGCATTTCCTCCCCGGAGCAACAAAAATGGGTGAATAAGCTCTTTGGATATGATTATGAGATCATTTACAAGAAAGGTAAAGACAATGTGGTTGCAGATGCACTTTCCCAAAAATATGAAGACAAAGGATCCTTTTTTTCTCTTTCCTTCATTGTACTAGATTGGCTCCAAGCTACTCGCCAGGAATGGCTACAAGATCCCAAAAGTTCGCATATGATCCAACAATTGTAGTCCAATGCTCTGGCTTCCCCAGGGTACTCTTGGCTCCATGATGAGCTTCGATACAAAGGTCATTTGTATTTAAGTAAACAATCAAATATTAAATCCACAGTACTTTCTGAGATTCATGCTACACCCACGGCGGGGCACTCTGGGTTCACCAAAACCTATGACAAGGTCAAACGTTCTTTTTTCTGGGATGGTATGAAATAGGACATTCATAATTTTGTCACTGAATGTGATGTGTGTCAATGCAACAAGGGAGAAACAGTCAAATCTTCGGGCACACTACAACCGCTTCCAATTCCACCTGCTATTTGGAGGGATATCTCTACGGATTTTATTACAGGCTTACCCAAATCAGGAAATAAATCAATTGTCATGGTGGTTGTTGATCTCCTTTCCAAGTATTCTCATTTATACGCTCTTCAACACCTATTTACAGCATCCATGGTCACTCAAATTTTCATGGATCAGGTCTTCAAGCTTCATGGCATGCCGCACTCTATTGTTTCTTATCGCAACCCAACTTTCACAAGCAATTTTTGGCAAGAACTGTTCAAGCTACAAGGCACCCAATTGCATCTCAGCACATCTTATCATCCCCAAACTAATGGTCAAACGGAAGTTGTCAACAAGTGTTTGGAAACATATTTGAGGTGTTTTACCTCAGAAAATAAAAATCAATGGGCTCAATGGTTACCCCTAGTTGAATGGTGGTACAACACTTCCTGCCATACAACCATATGCATGACTCCTTTTGAAGCGGTATATGG
>JASDQU010682868.1:0-19110 GCA_032191745.1 Picea mariana
TTCTGTTACACTGCTCTGCCCTGTCTGCATCAGTGTCTTCTGCGTGCTATTTTCACTTTCTGTTCTTCATTCTTTTATACTCTCTGCACCATATCCCTTTCATGCATCCTTCCTCTACCATGAATCTTTACTCCTGCACTCTGCCTCCTTGCTCACACTTGAATCCTCCACCATGACAACAACCCCCATCTCTTCTTTGTTCCTCATTCTTATAGTACCTGTGCTCCTTGTGCATGCAATATTCACAATTCCTCTTCATACACACTCCATGCCAAATTCCTCCATAACTTGAGTGCTTTGTCTGATCATCATCGTGACTCTTCATCTTCTCTGGTCGTTTTCCACCATGCGTCCAACATCAGTGGGTGTTCTGTTGAGATTTCTCAACCTCTCTGGTAGTTGAGACTCCTCGTCTTCTTTGGCACAGTCGAGCTTATGCCTTCCTAAGTTTGGGGTGTAAATTCACCTTTTGGATATGCAGCGAGCAAATCTAGATGACCAGAATCTGTGCTCCCAGATCTACGGTCGGGATTGGATTTCGGAGCCCCCTTGCCATTCTACCTTTAAGCGGAGGGGGGGAGGGGGGTCCGGAATTGGGCATGCCTCTCGAGCGACCAGGATTAGAGGGCCCAGATCAACGGCACTCAAGCGATTCCGGACCCCCCTCGCCTTTATGCCTTTAATACGAGGGGGGGGGGTCCGGAATGGTGGGGTATTGACGAAGGACCCCACTCTTGTCGTGTCACCTTTTGTATCGTTCTCCACCTGACTGTGCGACAAGGCTCGTTCCCTTTAGCCCCTCCTCATCCTCCAACATCTTTCCATCTCCCGAGTGGTGTAAATCTACAGACATCACATGTGGATTGACACATGTTGAATACTACCACGTGTCACTCTGATTCGTGACTTACATGTGCCTGAAATGTTGAATCAGTCTGACACTTGTCATTACCTGGTTGTGCCACGTGTTCCTAGATGACGTGGTATGCTGACATGAGTCATTTCGATGGTCCAGATCACATCTTGATATGACGGTTCAGATTCAGTCGATATTTCACACATCGTGATTTTGACACTCTTGTCATTCTGTGTTTTTGTCACTTCAAAGTCCTGATCCACGAAACTCTGTAATGGAGTCGTATCAACGGTCTAGATCACAACTTGATCTGATGGTTGCAATTACATCACGATTTCTCATATCGCGATATCGAGATTCTTGATGTTAATATTCTTTGGCATCTCCAACACTCGATCCTCAAAACCCCGAAATGGTCTTGGATCAACGGTCCAGATCTGATCTTGATTCAACGGCTGCGATTGAATCGCGATTTCGCATATCGCGATTTCAACATTCTTGTTGCATTGTTTTCTTTTCTCTCCATGTCACGATTCGTAAAACTCCGATATGGAGTTGGATTCAACGGTCCAGATCTGATCTTGATTCAACGACTGCGATTAAGTCACGATTTTTCATATCGCGAAATCGAGATTTCTGTGAATGATATTACTTGACATCTCCAACTCTCAATCCCTGAAACTCCGACATGGACTGGAATCAACAGTCCAGATTTAACCTTAATCTGACAAATGAGATTAAATCACGATTTCAAATATCGTGATTTCGAGAGGTTAGGAAACATCATTCCTTTGACTCTCCAGTCAGCGAACTGACGATCTATCCCCACGTGTCTTGCCTAAAGATGGATGATCCTCCTTCTTTCGGGATTTTTTTAGCCCTCTACTCCTTGCACTTTAAACAACGTGCAGGTTCTCCTTGATCCAACGATGGTTGGACCCTGCGCTCGGATCTAACACCTGAGATCTATCCTCCATATCTGCGCACTCCTCTTGTCTATATTGAGATCTGACACTCATTGGGAATTCAGGATGGGATCCAATGATCACTGATGCTTCTCTTAGAAGCTTACGCATCCTCCTTACTTGGAATAATTTCTAAGTGTCAAAGGCCTCGACCTTTGATCTGCCTGTGATCCTAAGTACGCTATCTCCCTTGAGTTTTAGCCATGAGTTAACCTCATCCCTGGTGCACACCTACGCACTGCATTCGACTCTGTGCTAATTCCTCCTAAGCTTATGTTGTTCTTGTTTTTCCATCAATGCACACTCTAATCCTGCCATCAATGACATGCACATACTACCTATAAAGCATGCCAACCATCCTCTCCGGTGTCTTCCCAAACTGCTTCCGATGCCCGTCTGTTACATTCTTCCTGCAATGTCTTCCCAAACTGCTTCTGATGCCCGTATGTTACATTATTCCTATTCTCATGCCATCTTCACTATTGTACTTGCCATCAATGACAAGCATACGCTACCTGTTAAACATTTGCCAACAAAATCTTCCCTTAGAACACTAATAAATCATTCTTGGAAGAAGGTATTAAATAGACCTTCATTGTGGAAATCAAGTTACTCAAAATGAAATATGTAATCTTCAACTGTACTTGATTTTTTAATCTTGGTCAAGCATCCCAAATGATGAGTATCAATTTCAAAACATTCATAAATATCTGCAACAAATTGAGCCCAAACAATATAACCTATATGGGAATTATTAAGCCAATTCCACCATTTCCATCACTCGGGGTCTAAATACAATACACTAACATGAAGTTTCATTAAGTCATTAGTGATTCCATGTAGTAAAAAATAGTGTTCCATTTGAGTGACTCAGTGAGTGGGGTTGGATCCATCAATTTATTCACATCCACTTTAGGAAGGCACAGATGATGAAAAAATGGATTAGAGTGAAAAATCATGGAATGGGATGATTCAACTCCCTCTTGGTGGAGGGATTATTATTGGGAACGAGTGGATGTGAATTTAGCAATAAAGTTGGACAGTTGGCCAAGCACTTTGTCTAGTTTGTTGAGCTTGTCATTAAATATAGTAATCTATTCATTAATTGTAGAAACGTTTTGATCAATAACAACTTGAGCTTGGGTGAATTTGGTTTGCAAGTTGTCTCATAATTTCTCCAAGTTAACAATGTGGTTTCCATAATATTGGTTTTGGGTGGCCATCTAGATGGGTTTCACAATAAAAAGGTGATTGGAGGGTGGTGGTACATATATGGGTGAGGTGGAATGGAGCTAGTGGGTCCACAAAATAATACTTATGGGAGATTTGTACCAATGTGATCAGTGTAGCTTGTTGGAACTATTGATATAGGTGGATGGTAATGGGGTGAGTGGGTCCATAGGAAAAAGGTGTATGGAAGAGGGGGACCATTGTGATCAACAAAACATAAGAAGTATATTAACATAGGTCTCAAATAAGGATTCTGGTGGGACCACTCTATTATTTTTTTTACTTATTTCTACATATTTATACTCTTGTCTAAAGAATGTTGTGAAAATATAATTCTCAAGTTATTAATATTGAATATTATGTAGGAATTTTCTGAACTGGAAGTAGTAAGTAAGGTTTCCAATGACTGAATGTTCAAAATTTCAACACAACCCCCATTTTATAAGTTTTTTGGACTAACATCAAGGAGTATATCTTAAAGGGCCCTAAGGACAAAGGAATTACCTATTTTATATTTCTCTAATATAATTTTGTGGTCCAACAATAGTACTCAAACCAATACTTCCCGATTACCTAGGTATTAAAGAGTAATCTTCTCTAGTGATTTTCTTAATTCCACTGTAGCGGTCAGGTGATTGAGTATCTTATCTAAGTATAGTCTTAGGACACTTACAAGGCTTCTTATATACCTGACGGTATGTGGAATTGAATTTTGTATGTAGGTGCTTTCTGATCAGGTACAAATAGAAGGGGTACCAATAGGGGTTACAAGGGTTTCCAACCAGGTGAAACCTCTTGTATCTCCTACATGTATGCTTCACCAACCACAGGTTTACCTACTTGATGACATATATATATGTTATTTATAGATTACATAACATGTATCTATCGTAAATAAATTCTCTAAAACATATGTTAGGAAAGTTCTTTGATACCACGTTTCATGTGCCAAATATAAATATTCATAGCAAAAATTATAGATATTACTCATATATATTGCAAAAGGAAATAGAATTGGAAACACAATGGACAATATGAACCAAAATATTATACCCTTATTGATATGGAAGCAATTTTTGCTTGCCTCTTTGAGAGGGAAACCTCCAATAAAGAAAATCTTAGATTAGAAATGATTTCCAATACATCTTTTACAATGCTTCTACATCTTCATGTAGTACATTGTATTTCCTAAGAATGTTCTAGAGAAAGAAATTTCGAGTAGGTGTAACCTTCTACTAAGCTTTCTTACAATAATTGTGTTCACACTAATATCTAGGACTTATTTACTAATGATGGCCTCCATACAAGAAATTCATAGTAATCTATCTACTTAATGGGTAGGGAGGTTAGGACCCTAATAGAAATTCAATAAATAGAAATGCCAAATTTTGGGAATGGATTTTCCTTTCACTTCAATTTACCCAAGAATAAATTCAGTGAAAAAAGAATGCCAAGTTTTGGCCATGAATCTAACAATAAAAAAACAAATTCCCATGTAAACTTATAATGCAAGAGAATCTCAAATTTTGGTCATCGATTTACCAACTCAAATTTATTTTCCCACACATAAATGAAATGAAAATGGAAATGCCAAAAGTAGGAATTGATATGCAAACTCAAATCGATTTTCCCATTCTTATTTATTGATCCAAAAATAATTCGACACCACTTATTTCTTTACAATATATACATGCACCATTTGACTTGATTCAAAATTAATTTACTAATCAAATTGAGGTGATTTACAAAATTTTGATGATGTGCTTCTTATCCAAAAACTCATAAACTGATGATTAATTTGTAGAATAGTGAGATGAAAGAAAAAAAATTAAAAGAAATGACATTACATATGTAGATGACATCTATTGCTTCATCTTCAAAATCCCTTTAGATAGCATTATTGTTCTCCATCATCTCAAAATACCAAAATTTCATTACAACATGATCTTGCAAAAATCCATTTTAATCGACTCTCTTTAATTACACTACTAAAAACAATAAAATGAGTTCACCATTGAAATCCTTGTGAAATTTTGAAAAAAACGACTATAAAGTCGACCAAATTTTGAACTGACTCAATTTCACCCTCTTCGACACGCAAAACAATGCACTAAAATGTCATTTATTTCAATTTGAGATAATACTTTTACAAGTGACCTATGATCATAAAATAGACCTAAAATTCATGATCCTTACGAAAAATCATGAAAAATGATTATAACATTTCCTGTGTTTGGACAATATACCTCATGGCACGCTCTACGAGGAAACCATCCTTGGCATTTTCTTTCGCATGAAAATTGAGACAATTTGTAGTGCCTTTGAATTCATTCCCTACATCTAAATCTATGCATTGGGATCTATTTGAACATAGGAGTGATTATCTGAGTGATGGTATCTACGCCCATAAATAGGTCATGGCCTTAACCCCTCATCTGCAACTTAACATTAAATGTGGAGGAATCCTATAACATGCAGGAATTTTTGGCATGGTTGTTAGGAATTTGTGGTTATATATGGAAATTTTGGGTTTCAAGACCCACCGACCGCCATATATTCTCGTTGTTTTGTTTGAACCGTTTAAAATATGGTTAAAACCATATGTTATAAATAACATGTGTTAACAACCTCCCACAAATATAGCATGGTTATATGGTATACTATGAACCAAGGGATAGGGTCAAGGGATTAGGCCCTCAATCCTTTTTTCTCCCATTTACACTTTAATACAAATTCAAATATATATGAACACATATATGGTTAAGAATTGTCAATATGGTGTATTAGAAACAGAGGTTTGGTAAGGTCTTTGGGAGGTTGTAGGTTCAACCCTTGTTGACTCCAAAAACTTTGGTAAACACCAACCAATATAGGCTAATGGGAGGTCACCATGTGGTAGCCTCTCATTGGCTATCCCTTGCAACTTGTCAACATATGATTCAACAACTTGGATGTACTACTTTTCGAGTCACCTTGGAAATTGTCATGCCACGTCATGTTGATATGTCTACCACATAAGTTGTATGGAGGCCACGTGTCACCTTTGCAGTGGTGACACATGTCACCCTTTTTAATTTTCCCTTTGACCTTTTGTTAGGTTTGATTGGAAATTTTAGCACTCATAAATTCCGCATACAAACTCTATTTGACTTTTCATTTTTGTCATTGGAAAGTTGACAATGAGAGCTACACATTGATGTAATTTTCTTGGTCATTTGGGATGGTCTAATTTTTATATTTTATGGATTCCCTTGGAACAATACGATGTTATGGATCCTCCTGGATCTCTATGAACGTTCCTTAGATCATCTTGGATCACACCTTCCCACTGAAGAAATTTTGAACCTCCAAAAGTATAGATACTCAACAACTTAGTGATGATAACTTACTCTTCCATCGTACTGAATATTCTTTGTAATTCAGTCTTCATCTTGGATCTCTAAGCCTAGGTATTACATCAGTTTACTTTTTTCTACTTTTCTAGAATATATCTCTGACTCTAGACTATGGTATGGTTGTTAATAACTCTTGTTCTGGATCATAGATTCCCTGAAAACAAAAAGTCATGTTCACTGAATCTCTACAGTACATGTATCATGTATTCCAACATCCATTCTGATATCCTACTATTGAATATAGTCCATCACGAGAAATATCAAACCAATTCAAATGTTTATCTATTCTTTTCCCTTTTGGACTCTCTATTCATGTAGTATTGATGTATTTGTGGGAGTCTCTGAATGAATCCCCTATCCATTACGTCTTCTTCCTTGAGAAACAACTTAATCTATATTTCTACCATTTGTACTTGACTTTCTTCTGTTCAAGGTATAAATCTACATGAACATGAAAAATTATTTTAAATATGAATATAGAATCCACTTTATATGCCTCTTAAAAGAGGATTATTTCTCTTTTACCAACTCTGGAAATTTTTGCATTACTTCGATGCTCTTTCAACTTCTAATCTACATGTTCTAGCTACCTGCATCCCTCTTTTCCTTTTCCTTTGGTACTTTAGAATCAAGAATATTAACTTAGAAAAATTTGATCCATATATATTCCTTTAGATGATGATGAGACAATAAAACTGTCTATACTGTTGTCTAAAGGCTTAGAAATCTTTATAACAAGATTCGTCTTACTCTAAAACAAGGTGCCTATATAGAAATCATTCTAACAAGATTCCTCTCGCTTCTAAACAATATGTAAGGTGGCTATCTAGAAATATCTTTTAACGAGATTCCTCTCACTCTCAACATTATATAAGGTGGAAATATAGAAACTTGCTTACAATATGTCTCTCACTCTTATCAACATATAAGGTGACAATACAGAAATTTTACAAAGTCCCTCTCACTCTCATAATTTACAATGAGTGGCTTACAATCCTTATAAATATACTTTAGGATATATACACATATGCATATTACACTTAAAAATATACATATTTACAATGAAATATTTAGATGGTTTGCTTATGGACTCATTCTTCCCATTGTACTGGGAGGAGTCTCCCAGCTTCTGACCTCTGACAATGCCTCTGACGCTAATACTGAATCTGACATTGAATTTGATGCAGAATATGATGATTAATATAAGTAACCATTAGACCAAACTACAGGACTTCCAAATAACCTATATAACCTCTCTTTGCGAACACCAATAATTATTGTTGTGTCTGGAGCAACTTCCCTTGAATACACTAGCACCTATCCATTTTGGAATGCGACCACATAGCCTTCATAATCAAATGTTGTAACTGAGATTAGGTTTACCTATAAATATGGAATATATATCATATTTTCTATTCCCAAAAATCCTCCTGACCCAAAATGGAATCTTACATATCCATTCCCTCTTATTGCTTGTCTAGTGTTGGTTCCAGATCCTAAATAGAAATTTGTGTCAAATTCCGAGAAAGTCATAAATATTGATCTCATCCTAACCATGTGGAAAGCTGATCCATTTTCCATGAACCATTCCTCGATGTCTTCATATATCACTTTTCCAAGACCAATCATTAGGAATTATTCTTTCATTGAGACCATTAACTTCATCTGGAGATGCTTGTATTCTTGCAAGTTCCTTTACATATTTTTTGTTTTTCTTCGAACATAAGTATGGGTAAAGTGTCCAACACTTCAAGATCTAATGTAAACTCTTACCACACTAAGATTAGAGTGTCATTTTCCCATCTTATAACCATGATCCCTTCTTATCATTCCCCCTTTTCCTCTATTTTGAGAAATTTTCTTTACCTTCAGCCTTCTTCTTGGAGGGGTTTATTCACACAAAATTTCTTCTTTGACACTTATCCACATCATGGTTGCTAGTTCCATAAGAATCACATGGATATATATATCATTCACTAGTGGGAAAAGTCTTCATTCCTTCTCCTTTAGCATGTACATCTTTGTCTGGAGATTTCATACACATGTTACCTTTCTCTGGACTGAAAGGTAAGACTAACTGTTTATGAACGACATCTTCATTTGAAGTTCTCCTTGTTTTATCCATCCTCAAGAATTCTCCATCTTGATGGGGAAAAGAGTAATATTAGGATTCATCTTCCTCGATCATGCTTTTTCAAAGAGGTGTTCCCTTTTACATTGGAGATTTTACATTCTCATCCTTCCAATCTCTTCATGGATTTGTATTGATGGTGCCAATAATTGATTCATCTACAACTTTCTTTCTAACTCATGAAAAATTCCTTTATGTAATTTCTCATGAAATTACAGTCAATATTGTAGCTTCTACTTTTCTTCCTCAAGAGATCGTAATTGCATATTTAAGTTAGAATTATTCTTCTGGATCTCTCGATTAATATTCTTTTGCAGCCTCAAATTCATGAGAACTTTACTCATCTTTTCCTTTTGATAAGAGCCTTCAAAATTTGTACCAACTAAAATCTTAGATCTCAACACATCAACAAATTGCAAATACACATCAAACCTCACTATGATACTACTTGATCTAAAAATACTTAGACACCAATTATTTATTTACAATATATACATGCAACATCTAACTTGATTCAAAATTAATATATTGATTGTATTGAGGGGATTTACAGAATTTTGATGAGGTTCTTCTCATCCAAAAAATCATAAACTAATGATTAATTTGTAGAATAGTGAGATGAAACAAAAAAATATAAAAGAACTCAAATTACATATGTAGATGACATCTATTGCTTCATCTTCAGAGTCCCTTTAGATAGTATGATTGTTCTCCATCATTTCTAAATACCAAAGTTTCATTACAACATGAGCTAGCAAAAAACCATTGTAATGGAATCTATTTAATTCCATTACTCAAAACAAGTAAATGACTTCTTGATTTAAATCCTTGTGAAATTTTGAGAAATTTGACTATAAAGTTGACCAAATTCTGAACTGGCTCAATTTCACCCTCTTCATCATGCAAAACAATGTGCTAAAATTTCATTAATTGAAATTTGAGCTAATACTTTTACAAATGACCTATGATCATAAAATAGACCTCAAATTCATGATCCTTGCAAAAAATCATGAAAAGTGAGTACAAGTTGCCTATGTTTGGAAAATATACCTCATGGCCTGCTTTACGAGGCAACCATATTTGGCGTTTTCTTTTGCACACAAATTGGGACAGTATGTATTGACTTGGAATTTGTTCCTTGCATCGAAATATGTTCCTCAAGACCTATTTGAACATTGGAATGCATGCCTAAGTGTTGGGATCTGTGCCCATAAATATGTTGCGACCCTAACCCCTCGTCTGCAACATAATGTAACTTAACATTAAATGTGGAGGAATCCCATAATAAGTGTGATTTGTTGTCATGTTGTTTAGTATGTTGTGGTTATATATGGAAAGTTGGGGGTTCGATCCCCATCGACCTCCATATATTCTCATTGTTTTGTTTGAACCGTTTATCATCTTGTTAAAACCATATGTTATAAATAACATATGTGTTAAGAACCTCCTATGAATATAGCATGTTTATATGGTATATAATGAACCAAGGGATAGGGTGAAGGGATTAGGCCCTCGGCCTTTTTTTATTCCCATTAAAACTTTAATACAAATTCAAATATATATTAACACATATATGGTTAAGAATTATCAGTATGGTGTATTGGAAACAAAGGTTTGGTAAGGTCTTTGGGAGGTCACAGGTTCGATCCCCATCGAATCCCAAAATTTTGGTAAACACCAACCAATATAGGCAAATGGGAGGTTGCCACATGGTATCCTCTCATTGGCTATCCCTTGCCACTTTTCAACATATGATTTGACCACTTGTATGTAGGACATACCCAGTCACCTTACCAATTGTCATGCCATGTCATGTTGATTTGTCTACCACATAAGTTGTACATAACCCACATGTCACCCTTGTAGTGGTGACATGTGTCACCCTTTTTACTTTTCCCTTTGACCTTTTGCTAGGTTTGATTGGAACTTTGACTACTCATAGATTTTGGATACAAACTCTATTTGACTTGTCGTTTGCACCATTGGAAAGTTGATGAGAAGCTTTATGTATTGATGGAATTTTCTTGGTCATTTGATATTATCAAGGTTTGATATTTTATGGATCCCTTGGGACCTCTATGAGTGTTCTAGATCCTATTGGACCTCTATGAGCGTTACTTAGATCCTCATGGATCAATTATAATGAAAAAATAATGTTACGTTTGGGCACCTAATAGACAATGATTCCCATGCTTTATTACACAGTCATATACACAATTATCCACACAAACTACCAACAAAATTTAAATAGAGCTACAACTTTGGAATGTTCTCGCAAATCACAATGAAACACCCATTAACAACTCAATTAAACCAAAGGAAGGTATAAGAACAAGAAATAGTTTTTATTAGGGAGAAATGACCTAATTCCCATTCAATTTCAAGTAATTCTATCTCTTTTCAGTTGAGCACATAAGTACAAAAATTTTCCTTAATAGTTGTATCTTCACATACCTTCCAAACACTTTCCTTAAGATCCTTTTCAAGAATGAAATCATCCAATATTAATATGTGTGCATGAATTTGATAGAAGAGAGGAATTCGCTCTAAACTTTGTGAAAGAATTATGAAACCACACTATTTCTCAACCATTTTTGTCCTAAAGGAGTTCAAATTTATCAAAAAATTTAAAAAATGTCTCGATAACATAGCTAGCAACAATGTTTTCATCATATTATCATGCTCAATAATAGGAATTCATCCACAATTCATAAGACACAACTTCAATTTTACAATCAATACATATACATGTTAAAATATAGTAATTCCATAATATCTAAAGGAAATAAATTGAAAACATTAATATACCTTATTGATGAATTTGAATTCTATATGTTGAGTTCTTTTTCCAATAACTTAGCCTTACCTACTCAAATTTGGCCAACCAGTTTGCTACCTATCATACCAAGGGGAAATCTTCTTTCCTTGGAATCTCTGAGTTGTGTGGGACACACCATCAACAAAAAATAGAAAGTAGTGTACAAGTATATACACCATTAGTGGTGATCTCATCCATTATACTTGTAGGAAATCATGACTCCTCCACTAAGGATATCAAACAGTAATCTAGAGTATGTCAATTCCCATATAGAAATGGCTTAATTAGGACTTCAGTATGTCTTCACCAATCCAAACTCTAACCTCAAGTCAATACTTTGGTATCATTTCAGTACATTTAAAATGGGATCCCTAAACCATGGAATGACTCAACATTTATAAGAAAAATGAGGAATTCCACCCAATGCCCATCCAAAGTTTTCCCTCTTATTTTTTAATTTGAAAAATAATGCAATGCCACCCAAATATGTGTCACGGTGAGAAATTACCTTTTTTTCTTATTTTACTTACTTTATTAATTATTGATTGTTCACACTTACTTAGGTGTCCCTAGAAAATTTTCTTTATTATTAATTTCACTTAAAAGGTAATTCCACAAATTTATTAAAATATGGTTTTTTTTCTTTGCTAGAAATACACATCACTTGTGGGGCCAACATTTCAACAGTTGGCTAAGAAACCACAAGAAAGGGGCATCTAAGTAGTCAAAATCACCCAAGAATTGCACATGGCCTAGGCCGCACCAACCCTTAACATGGATGGATTTTTTGGTGTATCCTCCCAACTAAACACACCGTAAGGGTATTGAACTTGGGTTACCTAGGAAATGAAACCCACACCTTAACTAGTTGATCTAGAAGGAATTGACAAAAAAAATATGAAAAATTTTAAGTTGACACTCAATGTGGCTAAATTTTCTATTCAACCAATGTAGTTATGAGACCATATGAAATTTACCTATTTCTATGATCCAGGTGGATATCGATGGCCACCCACCTTTTCAAGAGGCTCAAAATAGTTTTCTGGCAATTTTGGTAATTTACTATTTTTTGCAGTTTTTAACTTCTAAGGCCATTTTGAGGGCCTAAATGAAGGTTTTTCCAATCTATGTTCTCAATTATGGACAAAATCTCTTATTGGTTCTCTTAAATTCATCTCCTCGACGATACCTTTCCAATGAGATATCGTGCGCCTACAACGGAGATCGTATGCAAAAGTTACGACCTTGGGAAGTTGGTGTACTAACTTACCCAAATGGGGCCCACATGAGTTTTGGTGCTTCATATCCTAGGGTTAGGTTTTTGGATGTCTAGGGTTTTTGAAATTCCTTTTTATTGTAAAAATGCCTTCAGACCCTCATTGTAATAATATTCTTGCTAATGAGCGTAGCCGTCACATCTCTTCTCAAAGATAAGTTGCCACCATTCCAGCAAGCTTGTTTTCCGCTTATTTCCTTATTGAATAGAAAACTAGTTTTACTATATCTCTATTATTTTTTGTTAAGAACCTATTAATAATTTGTAGTCATTTCATTCTTCTCATAAAATCCATATCAATGATATCACAGTGGTCTTCTCCTTTTCATATTAATGCATGTCCCCAATGAGGTTGGAGTACAAAGAGTTGGGTCTCGTGCTTGTTTCTCTTGAGGACAAAATCTCTCCCATGCCCAAGAGACCTATCATGGTAGAATAAAAGAAATATGATGGTACAGGAGATCCTTTTAAAATATTTCTTGAGGAATCCTTCACGCAACAGAGGAACGGGATGATGGATAGTTTCGCGCAAATCCTTCGGTGGCTACCAACAAGCAACACATCTTCTTTGAGCGGAGGTGTCGCCCCCTTCAAGGTACAAATAAAATTCGATATTCCTATATTTGAAGGTCATATAGACAAAAATGTTGTAGACAATTGGTTGAATCTACTAGAAGGGTATTTTTTTTCCATAACTTTTCGAATAGAGAAAAGATTACTTTGACACTCCTCAAAGCCGTTCCCCATGTCAAATATTGGTGGGAAACTTTCTGTGAGAAAAAGGAAATAGAGGAAACCTCATTATTTATACTCACAACCACATGGGAATCCTTCAGGGATGCTATTAAGGAACAACACTACCCTATCGAAAGATATGATGACTTGTATACCAAATGAATCACATTACGGCAAGAAAGAGACCAAGCATTGCCAGATTTCACAAATATCTTCCATACCTTGCGCACCAAGCTGGGTATCAAAGATTTAAAGTGACATTTTTTTCTCAAGTATCACGGTTCTCTACATAGATACATCCAGACTGAAATGGAATTTATGGACATCTCATCCTTGGGCATGGCCTACCGATATGTCGTCAAAATCAAGAAGAAGATCAAACAAAAGGATCGAATATTTGGGCCTCGGAACCCCTCACAGCAAAATCCTGGAAAGGGAGGCCCCAACCCACAGAACAAAGGACAGATCAAAGATGGATAGTATCAGGAAAACCATTCCAAACCACAATAAAAGAAGGACACCAGAAAGACAAAGAAAGATATCGGGAAGTGGTGTGACTTCCATAAGTGCCCTTGGCATAACACGGTTGACTGTCGCTTCAAGCAGTCACTGGTGGCCGAAGTGAAATCCTCTAAATCAGATGTGGGTTCTGACTCTGAGGCAGAACCAAAAAGGGGAAGATAGATCATTGATGTGGAACCCAGTGCCACCGTTGATACCACTAATCTCCAGCTTGTTGAATCAGATGATCCAGAAGGAGAGTTCCTCTTCTATTCACAGATGTTGGTAAAATACACCCCGCTGCACTTCATCATTGATAGCAGTATCCAGAAGAGTCTCATCTCAGCAGAGGTCATCAAGCGGATGGCCCTGTTGACAATGCCGCACTCACAACCCTACACCATTGAATGGCTCCACTAATGAAGCGATCTCTGTGTCATCCAACAGTGTCGACTTCGGATGGAATCAAGCCCTTCAAAGACAAGGTATTGTATGATGTTTCTCCTCTAGAAGTTTGTGATTTTCTTTTGGGCCAACCTTATTTATGGAAACATCATGTTGTATATGAGTCTAGACCTCATAGTGTTATTATTACTTTGAATGGGAAATTGTACATGATACCCAAGGCAGTCCCACCTAGTGCTATTTCCTTGATCTTTGATAAGAAATGTAGGAAGGTCATCTCTTAGATGGGGAAGTTTGTCTTCTTCGTGATTTTCTCTCAGAATGAGCAAAAGATCACAACCACATTCAGGGTCTCTGTGGTCGACCTCTCCACATAGCAGAAGCAAGTAGATAAGGTAATGGAATAATATTCATATATATTCTCCTCACCTATCGGGGTACCTATGCACTACTAGGTCAAGCACCCCATCGATCTGACCCCCAATGCACCCTTTCCCAATGGGCCAGTCTATCATTGCTCTCTATTAGAGAATGAGGAAATCAAGAGACATATCCAAGAAATTATACACAAGGGGCAAATTTGTCCCATATCATCACCTTGTGGGAGCCCAATCATGTTGGTACATAAGAAAGATGGAACTTGATGACTCTACATTGATTATTGGGCTCTGAATAAAATCACAGTCAGAAACTGGTACCCGATTCCCTGAATCGACGACCTCCTTGATCAACTCACGGGAGCCAAATACTTCAGTAAGATTGATCTGAGGTATGGCTACCACCAGGTCCCAATAGAACAAATAGATGTATGGAAGACTTCCTTTAAGTCAAAGGAAGGCCTTTCTGAATGGTTGGTCATGCCCTTTGGTTTGACAAATTATCCATCCACTTTCATGAGGATGATGGATGATATCCTACGACCATTCACCAATACTTTTATATTGGTGTATCTGGATGACATTTTCATTTACAACAAGACTTGGGACAAACACTTGCAACATATTCAACAGGTTTTGTACACCCTGCGGAAGCACAAGCTATATGCCAACTTGGAAAAATTCTCCTTCGGAATGGACAAGGTCCATTACCTAGGCCACATCATTGATCAGCATGGCGTACATGTGGATCCAGCCAAGATCCAAGTCATTTATGACTAGCCAACCCCAACCACACTCATTGAGTTTCAGAGCTTCTTGGGCCTTGCCAATTTCTACCGCAGGTTCATGTTGGGATTTTCCCATATTGCATGGGCCCTTATCCAAATAACCAAGGGTGGTGGTAAGGCTAAATTTGCATGGGGCTAGTCCCAACAACAACCGTTCGATGATTTGAAGCAGCGCTTATGCTTATCCCCAGTACTTTCATTACCAGACCTGCAACAACCCTTTGAGATCAAGACAAATGCTTCATACTATGTTGTGGGCACCGTTCTCACTCAGCACGACCACCCTGTCGCCTATCATAATGAGACACTATCAGATGTTTTCCATAAGTACCCTACTTATGATGAAGAAATGTACTCCATTGTGAAATACTACCACCCATGGAGACATTAAATTATTGGGAAGGAGACAGTCATACCCACTGATCATAAGCCACTACAGTTCATGAAGACACAAGGAAAATTGTAGAATGACTGTCATCAAAAGTGGTCCACATACTTGAATCAATTCCACCTCAACTCAAGTATAAAATAGGAAGCACCAACTGCGTCTCTAATTGCCTCAACAGACCGATAGTCGCGACACTCACCATGGTGCTAGACTCTTGCGGCCATGAAACCTCTAGATGGCCCCAACTCTATGAGACAGACCCAGACTTCACCACCACCTACCAAATTTTGGGTGAAAACGTAGTTGTCAATAATTTTCATCTTCAGGATGGGTTGTTGTGTCGTGTGGGCCATATATGTGTTCCATGAAGCGAGTGAGTGAAGATGATCTGGGAACCCCACTATAGTCTGGTGGCAGGACACTTTGGCATCAAAACGACAGTGGCGATGCTACATAAATATTTCTACTAGACGAAACTTTGACAGGATGTCAGCAAGTATATCAAGTCTTGCACTGCATGCGTTATTTCCAAACTGACCACTAAGAAACAAGGCATGTACACCCCTCTCTCTACCCCTGAGAGACCATGGGAATCCATCTCAATGGACTACATGTCGGGACTCCCATCCACCAAGTGGGGAAATGACTGTGTTTTTGTGATTGCTGATCGCTTTTCTAAGATGGCAATTCAGGTTTTCTGCAAGAAGAGAATCACAGTAGAGGCCACTACCAAGATCTTCTTTGAACTATTTTTGGTACATTTTGGAATCCAATAGACCATTGTCTCAGTTTGGGACAGTCGATTTCTTCGCACATTCTTGATGAGCCTCTGGTCACTGTTGGACACCAAGCTCACCAAATCCATAACCTTCCACCCCCATACACATGGCCAAACCGAGGTCGTAAATCGAATGATTGTGCATATCCTTCACATGTATAATTTCAAGAACCCTTGCACATGAGATGAGAGAATTCTGATGCAGGAGCATCACCAGCATCAAGCGAGCATGGGGGAGGTGCCAATGCATTTTGGCATAAGATAAAATTATTTGAATCATTTTGAAGTTGGATGCACCAAACTTAATGTAGCAATTAAGGAAGGTCGTACTTCCATATTGTAAACAGACCTTGAGTGTCTCGCTCTCGTCTGTATTAGGTGAAGGCATTTATGTTAATGAATGTAAGTAGGTAGAATTGAATTCATAGATTAGACAGTTTTAGGAACCGGAGGGAAAACGGATATAGACACCCTCACTTGTATTATTGTAACAAGAAGCAGCATTAGGAGCAGGAGCATAGAGGAGAAGCAGAGAGTTGTATAGACAAATTACATGTACCTAAGTTCTGGATTAATACAAAAAGGATTTGATTCAGACTCATGGTGTTCAATTATTCTCTGTGTATGCATTATTGAATGTTATGCTCATGAATGCTTTACTCTTTATGTCATGCAATTGCTTTTATGATATGTATGAATGATTTCTTGTTGAATGTTTGAAATCTAAGAGGAAGAGTAAGAAATGAGTTTCAATTGTTTCTCTGTCTGAGTGAGTAAAATTCCTGCAAGGAGTGCAGTGGAGTTTGTCTGCAAGGAGTGCATTGACAGAAGTTAGAGTTCATCTCTAAAATCTCAGAAGAGATAACAATTGTTCCCCTTTTCACAGAACTGCGAGTTGAGCTTGGGAGTCGTGCAAGGTGTGCACAGGCTGAGAAGAGTTCAGGTTTTGCAACCTGAGTGAAGTGTTGAGAGACTACTACTGCAGGGAGTGCACGGAGTCGAAGGGAGTTCAACACTTGAAAGTGTGTGAAGGTCTGCTGTAAGGAGTGCGAGTAGGGGTTTTCTAAAAGACTCGAAGTCATGCAAAAATATGGAAGGATTTGAGCCTTCGAAGTTGTCGAAGTGAGGCAAGAGACCAAGTTCCTTGAAGAATTGAAAGGAGGCGCAACGACATCGTGTTGTAGGAGGACAAGTTCCAAGAAGCAAAATATTTCATGCAAATTTTGTAGAGGTCCTCAAGGGAAGAGATGGACGGTTGAAATTCTTTGTAGAGAATTCGCGAAGTCCTGCCAGCCGTCTGATCTGACAGAGAAGTAAGGGGGTTACGTCAATTCCCAAAGTTTCAAGCTCAGGAGAGGCAGAGCTGTAGATTCAAGCCAACAAGGTCCATTGGATTTTCTCGTGGATTTCCATTTTGGGTTTTTGTGAGTTGAAATCCTGAGATCTTTACTTTAAGACTCACGAAATCATGAAGTGCAAAGTTTAGAAGGGGAGAAAGAACTACGTGGGGCCACAAAAGGTAGCAGGGTGGACAGGTGACCTCCTATTGACACAGGAGTCAATCTTGTTGACCATTTTGGGGTTTTGTGAATTGAAGTCCCAAAATCTTTGCATCAGGATTCGCGAAGTCCAAAATCCCGATGGAATGAAGGGTTGTTGAAAAGTCAACCTTTCTAGCGCATCAGAGTTTCTATAATTTGGGTTTCAGGGGTCGAGGGGATGAGTTGCACGACACTGCAACTCCTGAAATCGTGATAAGGAGAAAGACTATATATAGAGAGAGAAAAGGCCAAGTTTCATAACTTCGAGTTTCGGGGGTCTGAGAGACAAGACGCTTGACCACAGGATTCGTGGAATCGCAAAGTCCGATCTCCCGAAGCGTGAAGGGAGATTCCATGAGGTTTTGTTGTGGGTGTAGATTTCTCGAAAGATAAATAGAAGAGAAAATTGCCAAGAGCTCTTCGGGCCAGTGGAAGAAGAACGATCCTGTGTACGTGGACTTCCGACCTGAGGGTTGGGAGGGCTGTGTCAGGATTGGTATCAGAGCACAGAAAGGTTTCTTTTCTTTCTGTAGCAGGGAAAAGGAGAATTCTCCATGCCATCGAGAAGAAGGGACATGAAAATGCCTAATCTGCCAGAGGATAGGGAAATGTCGAGAAGAAGGGGTAGTCAGATGCCTAATCCAGCCATAGAAAGAGAAATGCGTGACTTACGCGCCAGACTTGAGAACATGGAGATAGAACATAGGTGCACAACCGGTGTTGGGGATATGAGTGATTCCGAAAGTGAAAATGAGGCTGAACATGAAGAAGAAGAAGCCACAGCAGAAGATGCAGTGACTGAACGCCTGCTTAGAGCTATTGCAAGAATGGGTACAAGAGCAAAAATGGAAATTCTAGTTTATGAGGGAAATCTAGATGTATAAGAGCTTCTAGATTGGATTAGATCTCTGGACACATATTTTGAC
>JASDQU010682868.1:27195-39538 GCA_032191745.1 Picea mariana
AGGAGGGAGGATTGATCCAGGTGGATATTGGTGGCCACCCACCTTTTCCAACTGGCTCAAAACAGTTTTCTAGCAATTTTGGTAATTTACTATTTTTAGCAGTTTTTAACTTCCGGGGGAATTTTGAGGGCCTAAATGAAGTTTTTCGGGGATCGAGGTTCTCAATGATAAACGAAGTCTTTTGGGAAAAAAGGCCTTCAGAGCCTGATTGTAATCATCTTATTGTGAATGATACCAGTCGTCACATCTCTTCTCAGAGATAAGCTACCAACATTCCAAGAAGCTTGTTTTCCGCTGCATTTTACAGTTTTCAGTTTATTTTCTTATTGAATAGAAAACTATTTTTATTGTATCTTTGTTATTTTTTGTTAAGCACCTATTAATAATATCTATTCATTTCATTCTTCTCATAAAATCCAGATCAGTCTAGCCTCAAATATAGTGAAGGTGTAAGCCTCTTGGGGGAATAAGTACGTTGTGCCCTTATTACATGGACCACAAATCACATCCTTGAACATAATCATGAGGTATGTTGCATCCCATGATGGGAATACTCATGGCAGCATGTCTTCTCTACCCCTAGATAGGCATGTCTCCTCTATCAAATTCATTGGATCTTGCATATCATGTATGAAACTCTGTGTCTCTTATTGATACCAGGTATAAATGTCAACTCTATCACTCCCATTAGAAACATATTCAACAAATCCTTAAAGCTCCCCACACTAGTTAAGATAACCAACTGGAAAATCTCATCCTTGCGTCTTGCACATTGCATGAAGACACATCAAGTGGCATTGCTCAATACATCAACATTAATCAAAAACAATTTGAACAATAAAAATGGTTACCCATCACAAGGCCTACATAATTTAGCTTCCATCTCTAAGTCCATCCACATGCACACATGTATTATCATTCCAAGTGATCAATTGCATGTATCAAATATAGTTAGCATAACCTTATATGAATTCATATCATAGATCATTCCATATGGTTTGAGCATACAACTTAGTAATGACTCATAACTTTCATCTCATACATCATGCAATCATTATTATAATCAAAATATCAACTTTAGGAAAGGATCATATAGCATTAGGAATCCTTTTTGGGCCTCATGTCATCAATATCTTCCTTACCATAGTTCCTCCTAAGCCTCCTTATCCTATCATGTCTCAACACATTGTTATTAACACAATATCTTCATGAGACAAATATAATAATCATCATGGTACCATATAGATTTGCAGATAGATATCCTTCACATGATTCAAGTCTCATATCATATCATTGTTTATAAGTGCATAGATCATGAGTCCAATATACCAACAATCACAATTTAGTATAGACACATTGACCATGTCACTATTTCATCATATGTATGTACATAGCATCTCACATAACATCTTAACCATCTTCGAAATAGACAATGGGTTGCCCCAGTTACCCAGGGCAACCTCCAATTCAAACACTTAGTTAAATTCAAGAAAATGGAGAATTACAATGATGATGATGATGATGCTTGAAAACATTAATGATTATTCTTAGACAACATATATTAGAAAAAGGGTGAATTTGATGTTTGGTTTGATGATGATAATGATAAAAAAGGTTTAGTTTGATGACAATGACAATGACAAAGGTAAATTTGAAGATGAATATTGTGGAAACAATAACGACAAGGGTGATGGTGATGATGAAGGTGATGATTACCATCAACTAAGACCAACTTTGGTTTATTGAACCTATAAAATTAAACTAATTACTTTGATTTGTCAAGTTTTTGTTAGATTTTTCATTAGTTTCATTAACATTAGATTTACCATATAATTTTTGTCTTCTTTTAACATTCAATAATCATATACTGAAATATATAAGCAACATATAGACAAGCACAAGAGGACACAAATATTTATCTTGGGAAAACCCCAAATGGGGGAAAAACCCAACCAACTTTTCTTAGAAATAATATTCCAATACAACCGTAAACATGCTCTAATCACAAGAGAAAACCAAAAATCAAGAAACAAATACTTATCTCTTTTTATTGTCAAACTGTATTGATGGTAGACAACTGAGTCATCTTAGAACTGGTGCAACTAGTAACTACAAATAGCATGATGCAACTAGGAAAAACCACAAAAACTTAGCGCAACTCTCCTAGAGGTAGCACACAAAATACATCACCAAGAAACACCAAGAATATCCTTCCCCAAGTGGGGTGCACTCTCTAAGAGAACCAGAAACCAGAAAGAATAAAATTGTAGTTGCAGTTGCAGCTGCAACTTCCTAGTGTGCACTGGAGATGGATAATTGTTTGACTGTACAAATGAATTGACCCAGATTAGTATTTATACTAATATGGGCGAATGTCTATTGCTAAATTCTTATTATGGGTATTTATTATTTCTGCGGGATGACTTCTCTTCCTGGAAATTATATTTCCACTTTATTATTATTTACTGAGTGTTCTTCAATTGTTCAGTGGTCTTCCTTTGACTTCTTGGAATATTCTTCTTGTCTAAGAAAATTTATCCAGGAAAATACCTCTCGCGACTACCAAAACATCAACACTCCCTCTTAGCTAGGGATGTATCTTTCCACGATGTCTTCATTCAGTAGTCCACTAACTGCTCTACAATCAACTAGTAGCACACAACTACTATCATGCCATCAACCATAGTCATGATCTACAATCCACCAGTAGTCGTAAGACTACTAACATGCAATCAAATAGTCTCCAAAACTATGAAACAATCAACTAGTAGCACTAAGCTACTACCATGCCATCAAGCATAGTTATGTTCTCTGTGAATATGCAACAATAAACTAGAAGTATGCAACTACTACCATGCCATCAACCATAGTCACAAACTCTATGACTATGCAACAATCAACTAGTATCACACAACTACTACCATGCCATCAACCATAGTCATATCCTGCAATCAAATGATAGCTACACAATATACCACCATGTAGTCCAATAGTCTCTATGATTATGCATCAATCAACTAGTAGCACACAACTACTACCATGCCATCATCCATGATCATAGTCTGCAATCCCCATGACTATGCAACAATCAGCTAGTACCACAAAAATACTACAATTCCATTAACCATAGCCATGGCCTTTATAAGTATGCAACAATCAATTAGTATCACACATCTACTATGTAGCAATCATGGCTTGCCACACTAGCTGTGATATACTATACCTATGTTGTACTGAGTGCCACTGATTTTTGCTTCCTTCTCAGCCAAGAGATCATACATGATCCCCTACTAAAGCAGGATTTGGAAGCACTCCTCCAATCCGCTGCACTCCCTACCCAGTCAGAGTTTCTATATCCCTATAGATCCACATCTGCACTAGAGACATAACTCAATCCATATCCAATCGTACCATGTAGGTGTTGATGATTTCAACTTCATGAGACATTCTATTGATCGTACTCCTTTGGACTGAGTTGAGATGATATTTGATAATTCCTATGTGATAGGTGAGTCATACTCTTCTGGACTGAGTTGATATGAATTGTGTTGGCCTCTTTTCGTGATCCTCTGTACTGAGCTGAGATGAATTGAGATGGTCTCATGTTGTACACCTATGGACTTAGTTGAGTCGAATTGAGATGGCTCTCCAGTTTGTACTCCTATGGATTTAGTTGAGTTGATTTTTTGAGAGTGTTTTCCCTTGTGGATGAGCACATGTGGACTTGTCCCTAGTGGTAGAGCACTAGAGGATGTTTGTGAGATCCTTTTCTATATAGTTTAAGAGTAACATTATTGTAAAACCCTATTTTGTATTGTGAAGGGTACAAGTTGGCCCCACTATGAGAAGACATTTATATATTATGTAATTACAAATTGTATTATTGAGTTGTACAAGTCAGCCCTATTGTTCCAATGAAGAGACACATCTATTCATGTGTTATGATTTTTATTTATTAGTGAATGATCCCCATTGTGGATCATTCATATCATTCACTCACAATGCATAATTGGAGAGATGAAATTTGGTGCACACTTCTTATGTGTTATATTTCTTGGTTATAGAGAACCCTCTTATGTGCACTGGGGTTTTGTCTTGAGGGCCACCTTTTTTGGAATCTATATTTAGGTGGAGAGAGGTTCTTCTCTTGGAAATATAGTAAAGGGTTGTTGGGTTTTTCCCTTTTCTAAGAAGGGTTTTTCTAGGACAACTTCTTGTGTCTTGTGCATGGTTATTCTTCTTTTGATCTTGGTTTACTACTGCTATTGTATTACTGCATTGTTTATGGTTCAAGTTCATACTAAATTCAAAATAAATTACATGTGCTTGAGTAACCATTAAAAATTCAACATGGTAATAGAGCAATGTTCCTAAAAGAGACATTGCACAAACTATTCCAACATCTTTCCAATCTAGTCGTCACCTTCTTGTTGCAACTGCAAAAAAGACCCTTACCCATTTCCTTGTCAATCTCGTTTTAGCACTTTCCCTTGAAGCGATGGGACTAATTTATTCACATATAGGTACTTCCTATTCCAACGCATCACCTGCAACTTTCATATTCAAAATCGAAGAAGTTTGGATTTTCGGCCCTAAGGTTGCTAGGGTTTTGACAGATTTTAGTTTCTAGGGTTTTTGCATGTCACTGGGGTATTTTTGCAACCATTTGGGGTTCTATTCACTCTATAGGGATTTTTGTTGATAGTCATAAGTCTAACAAACTTCCTCTTGAAAAATTGCTAGTGTTTATAAGCCTAGCCATTAGGGTTTGTAAAGAATATGGAAGGCATGAGGAACAAAACCTTGGTGGAAGATAGGCTTGATGGATCAAGCAACTTCATCTCCCAGAATTCAAGATTACACATCACTCTAGAAGAGAGTGACCTATTGAAGTTGATAGAAGGAACTCTATCAGCAACAACAACAAATGAAGAGAAGGATGAATGGAGGAAAAATGATTTCAAGGCTAGGAAGAAAATCATCTACTCAGTAAGAGATTATATACTACCTCACATTTCTACCTTGAAGACAACTTATCTAATGTATGATGTGTTGAAGAATATGTTTGAGAGTAACAACACTAACATATCTCTTACATTGAAATACTAACTTCAAAATCTCAAGATGGTGAAAGAAGACACCATTGGTACCTTCGTCATGAAGATTTCAGAGATCAAAGATCAGTTAGGTTCCATTGGAGAAACCATAACAGACAGAGAGCTTGTCATGATTACTCGCAATGATCTTCCAAGCCATTGGGAACCATTCATTCAAAGTATTAGTGGAAGAGATGATATACCTTAGTTTGATCATCTATGGGAAAAATGCACTCAGGAGGAAACCAAACTTATAGACAGAGGCATGCAAGAATCCCATCATGATGAAAATAAAGTCCTTGCTTCTCATGCAAAGAAAGGGAGAAGAAAAACAAGAAGTTTCAACAAATTATTCAATGACAAGAAAACTTCAACAACTCTAGATCATGAAAAAAGAAAAGACATATCAAAGATTCAATGTTTCAAATGTGAGAAGTATGGACACATTGTGAGAAATTTTCCTACCAGGAAGACATGAAGACAACATGCCTCCACTACCGATGTTGATTCAAAATCACCTCAGAGGGATGAATTCATAAAGGATGAAGCATTATTATTCATTTCATCACTCTCACATACGGTTCCTACTGATAGTGATATTTGGTTGATTGACAGTGGTGCTTCCAAACATGACTGGATATAGAGAAAATATCATTGATATTGTAGAGAAAGAGTCTAATCTACATGTTGTAATTGGTGATAATGCCAGATATACTGTGAAGGGAGTTGGATCTTCTTCATTCCAATTAGATTCTGACATACCACTCCAATTAAGTGAGGTACTATATGTACTTGGGATGAAAAGGAACCTTGTCTCTCTTTCTTAGAGGATAAAGGCTACAAGGTTATTTTCTCTGAAGGAAAATTTATTTTGTGGCACAAGAAATCATGCATGGATTATGCCCGAGTGATTGGTGTTCGAGAAAACAGTTTGTACATATCGACATTCCAACTATTCCAAGCCTTGTTACATGATACTATTAGCTTGAGCAAGCTATGGCATAGGAGAATTGATCATTTACATTATATATCTCTTCCTTCTCTCGAGAAGATGGTGATACATATCGAACATGATGGAGTTTGAAGAGGTTGTTCTCTTGGAAATAATGTCAAGGGGTCCTTTTCAAGTAGTGACACTAGATCTGAGGGGATATTGGACTTGATACATACATATGTTTGTGGACCCATGTCTGTTGTTTCCTTGAGTGGATACTTGTACTATGTTCTCTTCATCGATGATGACTCTCGAAAGATTTGGATTTACTTCTTGAAGACCAATGATGGAGTCCTTGTGATATTTCAATAGTTTAAAGCTCAGGTTGAGAACCTGGCCAAGAGGAAGATCAAGGTGTTGAGAACATAGAATGGAGTAGAGTACACGTCTAGAGATTTCAGTGATTTATGTATTAAGGCATGGATCAAGAGGGATTAAACTGTTTGTTATAAACCTCAATAGATTGGGTTTGCAGAGAGGAAGAACAGATTCATTGTTGAGGAAACCAAAGTGATGATACATTATCAGAATATACATATGATTCTGTGGGAAGAAGCATCCATGACAGTTGTGTACATTCATAATAAGATTCCTCATAATATTTTGAAGAACATGACTCTCAAAGAATCTTCCACCAGAGTGAAGTCTGAGGTTGGACACTTCAGGATATTTGGGTGTCTAGTATACATTCATGTACCCAAGGAAAAGAGGACCAACTTAGACCCTTCAGGAAGAAAGCGTACATTTGTGGGGTATAATGAATTGTCTAAGGCATACCAGATCTACATCCCTCGTCAGAGACAAATCGAAGTTAGCAGATATGTCACCTTTGAGTAAGAGATAGCCTTCCAAAGATCCATATAATCTCAAATGGATATTGATAGTGAAAATAAAGAAGAGATATTACCTTCTCCCCCTTCAGTAGTTCAGAGGGAGAAAATTATTGATCGAGTTGATATAGTTGATACCATAGCTCCACTTGATGTTCCCAGAGACATTTTAGTAAGCTAGAAGAGTCTTGCATGGGCTCAACATAATCTGCAAGAGGTAGAGGGACATGCATATCCTCATGGTACATTCTAATAGAACAAGAGACCACATAGATTTTCGAGCTATGTTTTAGATATGATCCACATCATTGATACTGAGCCTTCTTGTCATGAAGAAGCAACATGACAATAGGTTTGGAAATATTCCATGACCGAAGAGTATCAGTCCATCGTGAAGAATGATGTGTGGGATATTGTTCCAAGACCGAAAGGGAAGTCTGTAGTGACTTCCAAGTGGATCTATAATATCAAACATGCAATTGATGGAAGTTTCGAGAAGTAAAAAGAGAGATTTGTGGCTAGAGGATTCTCTCAGGTGGAGGGAATAGATTATGAAGAGACATTTTCTCTTGTTTCCCAATACACTTCCGTCCATATGATTATTTCCCTTGCTACATCCATGGGTTGGAGACTACCTTAGATGGATGTGAAGAAAACATTTCTCAATGGAGAGAATGAGGAAGAAATTTACATCGAGAAGCTAGATAGATTCGTGATACATGAGAAGGATTCTCATGTGTACAGGTTGAAGAAATCAATGTATGGACTAAAGAAGGATCCTCGTGCATGGTATGATAATATTGATGGATAATTGATTAGTTTGGGATTCAACAAGAGTATTGATAATCCCAACCTATACTACAACATTGTTGGTGACGAGTGCCTGATTTTGCTCCTATATGTTGATGAATTATTCTTCACTGGTTCATAAAGCCTTATTGTCAAAAGAAAGAATGCATTGGCTTATGAATTTGAGATGAATAACCTTGTTATGATGCACTCCTTAATGGGAATAGAAGTGTGGCATATGATTGATGAGATTCTCCTGAGTCAAGAGAAATTCACAGTTGAAATATTGAAGAAATTCAGGATGAAAAACTACAAGCCTGTGGCCACACCGATGGTGATGAATCTGAAGAAACTGAGCGAGACTTCTTCCAATTCAGGAAATATTGATCCACATATTTACAGATAATTGATTGGATCATTGATGTATCTGGTTAACACTAGAACTAATATATTCCATGCAGTGAGTGCACTTAGCCAGTTTATGAGTCGGTTGAGACAGTCACATTGGATCAGAACGAAGCATGTGTTGAGATATTTACAAGGCACAATTTGTTATGGAATGATATATTCCTCCATTGTAGACATGATATTGCAGGGATATGTCGATGCAGATTGGGCAGGGAGTGTAGTGGAATGAAAGATCACCTTCGGTTGTTGTTTTAATTTGGGATATGTTGTGGTTTCCTAGTGCAGCAGGAAACAGACTTATGTGGATTTGAGTACCACAGAAGCAGAGTACATTTCATTATGTGTGGCAGTTCACAAAGCAATGTGGATTTTCAAGCTCCTTGCAGACTTATTTGGACATGATATGGATTCCACTGTTATACATTACGATAACCAAAGTTGTGTGAAGCTCTCATAGAATCATGTGTTTCATGATAAATGAAAACATATCAAGATCAAATATCATTACATCAGAGATATGGTGCAAAGGAAATAAGTACATGTGTAGTACCTTCCTACACATGAGAAAGTTGTAGATTTCTTCACCAAACCACTTTCCAGGACAAATTTCAAGTACTTCCATGAGAGACCTGGCCTGGTGGAGAATGCCTCCATAGAAGAGAGGGAGTGTTGATTACTGTAGATTCATGAGACATTCTCTAGATTGTACTCTTATGGACTGAGTTGAGATGATATTTGAGAATGCCTATATGATAGGTGAGTCATACTCCTATGGACTAAGTTGAGATGACTTGTGTTGGTCTCTTTTCATGCTCCTCTGGACTGATTTGAGATGCCTTGAGATGGTCTCCTGTCATACTCCTATGGACTTAGTTGAGTCTACTTGATATGGCTCTCTAGATTGTACTCCTATGTATTTAGTAGAGTTGATCTTTTGAAAGTGTTATCCCTTGTGTATCAGAACATGTGGACTTGTACCTAGTGGCAGAGCACTATAGGATGCTTGTGATATCCATTGCTATATTGTCTAAGAGTAAGATTATTGTAAAAACCTATTTTGTATTGTGAAGGGTACAAGTCAACCCCAATGTGAAAAGACATTTAAATATTATGTAATTATAAATTGTATTATTGAGTTGTACAAGTCAGCCCTATTGTTCCAATGAAGAGGCACATATATTCATGTGTTATGATTTGTATTTATTAGTGAATGATCCCCATTGTATATCATTCATCTCCTTCACTCACAACACATACTTCGAGAGATGAAATATGGTGTGCACTTATTAGGCGCTATATTCCTTGGTTATAGAGCACCCTCTTCTGTGCGCTAGGGTTTTGTCTTGAGGTCCACCTTTATTGGAATCTATATTTTGGTGGAGAGAGGTTATTCTCTTGGAAATATAGTAAAGGGTTGTTGGGTTTTTCCATTTTTTTTAGAAGGATTTCCCTAGGATGACTTCTTGTGTCTTGTGTATGGTTATTCTTCTTGTGATCTTGGTTTACTACTGTTATTGTATTACTGCATTTTTTATGGTTCAAGTTTGTTCTAAATTGAAAAGAAACTACATGTTATTGATTAACCATTAAAAATTCAATAGTAGGTACTTCAACATATGTTTTTCAGCCATTCAATGTACATGTCTAAGTTCAACCATTTACTAACTCAAGGCATTCACTGCAAAACATATGGGTAGATTGGTGTTAATCAGGTACCTCAAGGATCTGATCAACTATTTGTACATCATGGGATCCATCAAATATGAATATGAATCACTCAATAGCTTCAGGTTTTTCATCATAGGTGTGTGTATGGACTTGCAATCCATCATCTTGAATCTTTGTAGGATCTCAACAACATATTTTCCTTGGCTAAGGAAAATATAATCTAGTCTTTTCCATACCTCCAATCCCAAGAAATAATGCATCATACCTAGATACTTCATAATATGAAGTAAGTTCCTTCTTGCACCCATCTATGAGCTTCTCATCCCCTATAAGAAACAGGTCATCCAATATCAAGGGGTAACTATCCCCAAGCTCATCGAAGTAACTGTCTGGCATATCTTTCCCTACATGCCTGCTTAAGCATGTACAATGATTTATTCAATATGCAGACATGAGACTCCTTCTCATGTATATTATGGCTACTCTATGTACACTTCTTCTGGATACTGGAGCAAGTGTCTCGTCATAATATTCTCCCTCTTGCTGGAAAATCCCTCTGGCCACAAATCAAGATTTGTGTATCTCTATGCTAGCATATAAAACATTCTTTATATTGTACATTAACTTGGAAGTCACCATTGACTTCCCTTCTCATCTTGGAACTAAGTAAAAATCCATATCCTAGTCTTTTTGATTGGTTTTTTCCTCTATCATTGAAACAAGGGAATCCTTCTAGAAGATATCATGTCTCCTTGAAGCCTCTGAAGCTTCAATATAGCCTCCTCAACTCATGGAAATTGTCTATCAGTCCTGGAAGACATGTCTCTCTCCTATTTGAATCTGAGGAGGAATGTTTTTTGAATGAAATTCTCTAAGCCCCTAACTCTCTCTAAGATCAGGATCACTCTGAGTATCCATGCTCCCTATGAAGCTTGACTACCTTTGAGTCTATATAATCTCTGGAGCCATATGCTCCCTATGGATGTGTTTACCTCCTCTAATGTATGATCTCCTATGAAATATCATGGGGAGGTTTCTCCTCCCTACTGGATCCTGAGGGTTGTCTCCCTCTGAACTCTAAATCCTTCTAAGTTGGTACTTGGTTGGGTCTCCTACCTCACCACTGGTGGAACCATCTACTCCTCCTCATGATATGGCTCATAAATTCAATATATTTGTACCCCCTTTGAATATTGCAAAGTATCAAAGGACCATGCTTGGCTCTTCTTAGTCACAATGATCTTGGGTAGGCCTTCTAGCTCTATTGAATATTCCTAATGATTTGAAGAGTTATCAAATGAACTAGAGGGATTTTTATGGTCATCTTTGAAGCCCTCTTCTCCTTACAATCAATATCTATATGAGATACTTTGTATCCCACAAAAGTCCCCTTCTTTCAAGAAGGGGTTGACTTCATCCTCCTCTTATTTGTTATAAGGATGTGTACGATCATTTACACAACTCTATGTCTTGATAGTTTGATCCAAGTCTGAACAAGATACCATATAATATGTTTTCTCTGGAAATCATCATTATATATCTCTCTCCGAGCTATCACCTATGACCTTCCCATAGCAAGACAAAACAACAAAAAAGAATATAATAGTTTTATAATAAGAACATGAATAATTGTCATAGTATCTCCTTCTTAGATCTATCACTTGTGACCTGCGTGGAACAAGATCCAAAACAAAAATACAATAATAAGAAATAAGAAAAACACTCTTCCATTGTTGTGACCAATCATTCCTCCATGGTAACTTTCCCATAAAAAGGTCAACAACTAAGAACATATTATAGAGAAGATAAATTTATATTGTAAACAAGTTCATCATTAGTACTAAACAAACTTAATGATCATAATACCAACAATATTCAAGTGTTATTAATGATTTGATAGTAATAGAAATAATAGAACTCTAAAGACTGGTATTCTAGTTACAACACTTTACTTAGGTTGTAGCAGTATAAGATATCAAACTTGATATGAAAACCTGGAGTCTAGTTGATGTTGTCCCATTTGAGTTGTTCTATATTGTAGGATGCATTGTCACAATTTCCTCCAATTCTTGTTATTCCTCTGAGTGCACTAGATCTAATATCCCTTTGGATCTACTGTCACTAATTGGATCAATGTCCTTTTTCCAGGTGTACATTTCCTGCTAACACCCTCATCTTATACACAAGTACACCATCCACATTTGTATTCTAATCTGATACATTACATCAATAAGAAAAAGTTAGAAATCTGAATTAGATGGTTCAATGTCCAAGAAAATGTCAACAAGCCTAAAACCCTAAAAAAACATTTTTTTATGGAAATTCAATACACGAAGTGCAATAGGTGAGCTAGAGTGGGGAGATTTGATCAATGGTGTATTTTGTCCCAATCATATTTATGACAAGTTCTCAATGAGGTTGACAAATAAAAAGTTCAGTGGCAAATTTCATGTGCAACGACAAATCCCAGTAATGTGCCAAATCTCATTATTGTCCTTCCAACGATTAGACTGTTCTCAAGGAAACTTGCTTTGATACCATGTTATATTTTTCACTAG
>JASDQU010682868.1:39710-64335 GCA_032191745.1 Picea mariana
GAGGACACAGATTTATCTTGGGAAAACCCCAAATGGGGGAAAAACCCAATCAACTTTTCTTAGAGAGAATATTCCAATACAACCATGAAAAATCTCTAATCACAAGAGAAAACAAAAAATGAAGAATACTCATCTCTTATTCTTTTCAAACCCTAGAGAGGGTAGACAATTGAGTCACCACATAACTGGCACAACTGGTAACTACAACTAGAATGAAGAAACTTGACATCACCACACAACCTTATTGCAACTCTTACATGTGTAGTGAAAAAAATAGATCACCAATAACCACCAAGAATATCCTTCCCCAAGTGGGGCACACTCTCCAAGAGAGCCAAAAACCAAAAATAGAGAAACTGCAACTGCAACTCCCCAGTGCACACTGCAAAAGGAGAAATGCCTAATTGTACAAATGAACTGACCCATATTAGTATTTATACTAATTTCAGAGCCTGTCTAGGGCCAATTTATTATTCTGGGTCTTTATTATTTGTGGGTTGACTTCTCTTCCTAGAAATTATATTTCCACATTATTATTATTTCCCGATTGTTGTTCAACTATTCATTGGTATTCCTTTGACTTCTTGGAATCTTCTTCTTCTCTAATAAAATTTTTCCAGTAGGAAATATCTCCCGCGGCTACCAAAACATCAACACTCCCTCTTATCTAGGGAGGTATCTTTCCACAATGTCTTCATCCAGTAGTCCAACAACTAATTTTCAATCAACTATTAACACACAACTACTACCATTCCATCAATATATCCATCCTCTGCCATAGTCTATATGACTATGCTACAATCAACTAGTATCACTAAACTACTACCATGCTCTCCAGGAAGCAACTAACAACACAAAGCTTCCACCATGATGTCACGACTACATAGCAATAAACTAGTAGCACTAAGATATTACTATGTTATCCAATAGTCTCTCATGACTATGCAATAATCAACTAGTAGCATTAAGCTACTACCATGCCATCAAACATAGTCATGATATGCAATCCAAGACTACTATCATGCAATCCAATAGTCTCCATAACTATGCTACAATCAACTAGTACCACAAATATATTACCATCCCATCAACCATAGTTATGATCTCTCTAACTATTCAACAATCAACTAGTAGTACACAACTACTACCATGTCATCAACCATAGTCACAAAATCTATGACTATGCAACAATCAACTAGTAGCACACAACTACTACCATGCCATCAACCATAGTCATATCCTATAATCAATTGATAACTACATGAGTTACCATCATGTAGTCTAGTAGTCTCTATGATTATATAACAATCAACTAGTAGCACACAACTACTACCATGCCATCAATCATAATCATAGTCTTCAATCCCCATAACTATGCAACAATCAACTAGTAGCACACAACTACTACAATGCCATTATCCATAGTCATGGCCTATACAACTCAAATGACTGATCTAGGGAACCCTTGGCCATAGGGGTTTTCCGGAATCGAAAGGAACAACACACCTCCCTCTCAATGAGAGTGTACATTATGCATCACACAAAGCTTGTCTCTGAAGTACTCAAACTTCACTCTAGACAAAGGCTTGGTGAGAATGTCCATTATTTTCTCATCCATGGATATGTAACGGAACTCCACAACTCTTTTTTGCACCATTTCTTAGATGTAATGGTATTTGATCTCTATGCGCTTTGACTTGTCATGAAAGACAAGATTATATAAAAGCTTCATGCAACTTTGATTGTCACAATGTCTCAAATTTGGCTCGAACTCTAGATCAAATATCCCTCCAAGCAACTTCCGAAGCCACAATGATTCATGGCTTGCCACACTAAATGTGATATACTCTTCCTTTCTTGTATTGAGTTCCATTGATGTTTTCTATTGGATCTCGACAATGTATTTTCCTTGGCTAAGGAAAATCTCATCTGGTCTTTGCCACACCTCCAATCCCAAGAAATAATGCATCATACCTAGATCCTTCATCTCAAACTATGAAGTGAGTTCCCTCTTGCACCCATATATGATATTCTCACCCCCTTTAATAAATAGGTGATCCAATATCAAGGGGAAACCATCCCCAAGCTCATCAAAATAATTGTCTGGCATATCCTTCCTCGAGTTGTCACTTAAGCTCATACAAAGATTTCTTCAATCTGCAAACATGAGAATCCTTCTCATGTATCTTTTGGCTACTCTATGTACACTTATTCTATATACTGGATAAAGTGTCTGATCATAATATTCTCCCTCTTGTTGGGAGAGTCCAATGAGCACAAATCAATATTTGTACATCTCTATGCTGCCATCTGCAGCATGCTTGATCTTGTAGATCAACTTGGAAGTCACCACTGACTTCCCTTTCGATCTTGGAAATAAAAAAAAATTCATATCCCAGTCCTTCTAACTAGCTTCCTCCTCCATCATTGAAACAAGGTAATCCTCCCAAGAGGTCTCATATCTCCTCAAATCCCCTAAATATTCAACCTATCCTCCTCAACTCATGGAAACTATATTATAGTCCTGGAAGACGTCTCTCTCTCCCATCTGAATCTAAGGAATAATACTTTCTCAATGAAAGTATCTAAGCCACTGAATCTCTCTGAGATCAAGCTCACTCTAAGTCCACATGATCCCTTTGAAGCTTGACTCCCTCTAATTCTATATAATCTATGGATCCATCTAATCCCTTTGCATGTGTTGACCTCCTCTAAAGTATGATCTCCTATAAATGTCTAAGGGAGGCTTCTCCTACTTACTGGATTGTGAGGGATGAATCCCTATGAAATATATCTCCTTCTGAGATGTTACTTGGTGGGGTCTCTTGCCTCACCATTGGGGGAGCCATCTACTCCTCCTCATTATATTTCTCATTAATGGTATATATCCATATCCACTTTTCATCCTATACAGTATCACAGGACCATGCTGGTCTCTTCTTTGTCAATGCAACAATCCTAGGTAGGGCCTTCTCGGTCTACTGACTCTTCCTGATGATATGAAGATTGATCAATTGAAATAGAGGGATATCTACAGTCATCTTTAGAGACTTATTCTCCTTATAATCAAGCTCTATATGAGATACTATGTATCCCACAAAATTACCCTTCTTGCCAGAAGGTTTTAAGTTCATCCTCCTCTCCTTTGTTACAAGGATATGCACAGTCATGTACACAACTCTATGTCTACATAGTCTTCTCCATGTATTATCTAGAGACCATATAATATGTTGCCTCCTACAACTGTCATTATATCTCCCTCTCTGAGCTATCACCTGTGACCTACCCGGAACAAGATAAACAATAAGGGAAAATAACATACAAGAATAATAGTTTTATAACAAGAACAAGAAAAATCGTCATAGTATCTCCTTCTCGGAGCTATCACTTGTGACCTTCCTAGAACAAGAGGCAAAACAAAAAAAAATAATAATAAATAAGAACAACACTCTTCCAGTATTGTGACCAATCATTCCTCCATGGAAAACTGAATGGAACAATGTCAACAATCAAGAACATCTCCTAGAGGAGATCAATTTATCATGTAAACAAGTGCATCATTAATATTGAACAATGATATTTTAATTAATGATCATAATACAAAAAATATTCAAGTGTTACTAATCATTTGATAGTAATAGTAGTAATAGAACCCTAAAGACTTTTATTCTAGTTACAACACTTTACTTAGGTTGTAGAAGTATAAGATATCAAACCTAATATGAAAACCCGGAGTCTAGTTGTTGATATCCCATTTGATTTGTTTTATATTGCAGGAGATGTCTTCACTGCTACCTTCAAATATTGGGATTCCATTGAGTGTACTAGATCTAAAACTGCGATGGATCTATTGTCACTTCTTGGATCAATCTCCTTTTTCCAAATGTATGTTTTCTGCAAACACCCTCATCTTATATACAAGTACACCATCCATGTTTGTCTTGTAATCTCAGAAACTAGAACAATAAGAAAAGTTAGAAATATGAATCAGATGGTTTAATGTCCAAGAAAATGTCAACAAACCTAAAACCCTAAAAATTCATTTTTTGATAGAAAGTAAATATGATAAGTGAAATAGGTGTGCCATATTAGGGTGAGTTGATCAGTGGTGTATTTTTTTGTAATTGAATTTATGACAACTGCTCAATGATATTGACAAAGAAAACGATGCGGCAACAAATTGCATCTGCATCGACAAATCTCAAGAATGTGGCAAATCTCATGATCTTCATTCCAGTGATTAGACTATTCTGAAGGAAAATTGCTCTAATACCATGTTATATTTCTCATTGGTTCGTTAACATTATATTTACCATAGAATTGTTATCTTCTTTAACATTCAATAATCATATACTAAAATATATAAGTAATGGATAGACAAGCACAAGAGGACACAAAGATTTATCTTGGGAATACCCCAAATGGGGGAAGAACCAAACCAACTTTTCTTATTGATAATATTCCAATACAACCATGAACATACTCTAAGCACAAGAGAAAACCAACAATGAAGAACCAAATACTTATCTCTTCTTTTTGTCAAACCCTAGCGAGGGTAGACAACTGAGTCACCACAGAACGTGTGCAACTAGTAACTACAACTTGAACGAAGCAATTGGGAAGCACCACACAACATTAGTGAAACTCTTCTAGAGGTAGCACACAAAAGAGATCACCAAAAACCACCAAGAATATCCTTCCCCAAGTGGGGTACACTCTCCAAGAGAACCAGAAACCAGAAATAGTGAAATTGTAGTTACAGCTACAACTACAACTGCCTAGTGCACATTGTAGATGGAGAATTGTCTGAATATACAAATGAACTGAACCATATTAGTATTTATAATAATATGGGCGCTTGTTTAGGGTCGAATTGTTATTTTGGGTATTTATTATTTCTTTGGGCCAACTTCTCTTCATGGAAATTATATTTCCACTTTATTATTATTTCTTGGGTGTTCTTCAATTGTTCGGTGGTCTTCCTTTGACTTCTTGCAATATTCTTCTTCTCTAATAAAATTTGTCCAAGAGGAAATACTTCCTGTAGCTACCAAAACATCAACAATTTCTTCTATGATTGAATAACTCTGAAATGAAATTTTGGAGTTCCCTTTAAGTTTTATTGGTTAACAAATTATGAACTTTAGTTTTAATGATAACAAATAAAAAAATAGATATAATACCTTTGGAGGCCAAACATTCAAAGAGAAAGTTCTTTTCATCCTCTAATTTCTTTGTTTCACATATTTTACTTATTCTTTTATGTAAAGGTGCTATAGGCCTTGTTCAACAACATGTTTTATTATGAACCTCATGAAATGTGTTCCTATCTTTATAATATTTATTTGATTTCTTGAGATGGAACTATATAAACATAGTTGATATCAGGGTTAATGATTTGTCTATAGTATATGAAATTTCTCTTTTCTTGGTTTCCATATCATTCCACATTTTGTTTAACTTAGTTATGATAGTGTTTTTAGTAGTATTGATATCTTGGAGGGCATGCTTCTCCACTATCCCCCTTTGATCCAACCTCTTTTCACCCTTGATTAACTTTGATTGATGTTTGAAGTAGTGGTGGTGACCATCTCATTCTTTATTCTACTTAGTTCACGTGTGTACCAAAACATAGAATAATGCTCAATAGGTGCAAGACCATATTATAAAAGGAGGATAGAATAAGGTATATTGCACTTGATTTTAAGTTTATTTATTATAAATCGCTTCTAGATTTTATCTATTTTCCTCAAGGTTTCACTAGAAATACTAGAACCCTTTACCTCACAATCATATAGAATAACTTCGGTAACATGGGTATAGAAGAGAAAATTTTGTTTTCCCTAAAACCATAAATTTATAGCATTTACAATTGTTCTCAAGATGAAGATAAGTCTTCCAACCTCCATTGATTCTTTTTTCAACACTAGAGTTACAATTTAGCTTCTAATGAAAATCAATTACTGTATACTTATAAAAATGGGCTTCTCAAGCCCTGAGGGTTAGCTAAAGGAAATGATGAGTCAAATGTGATATCTCTCCTCCAAGTTCGTGAGGTCACATTTTCAACTCTCTTGATCCCCTTGGGGTAAGGTGCTTGGAAATTAGGCATCAATGGTTTCCCATGGTTACAACCCATTGATGACAATGAATTATTCAGGGTTTTCTCATGTTTGGTCATATGGAAAAAGAAATCGAGATTCTTCTAAGTTGCTATTATTGTAAACAAAATCAAGGTAGGTTATTTGTTTTAATTTAATGATCATTATCATTTTTTTATTTGTATTTACATACATCCCAATGTTAGTACAAAATCTTTTAGAAAATTTAAGTAGCTTGTCAAAGTCAAAGTGGCACCTTGCTAAAAGGAAAATATCATTTATCCATAGTTATGAGAAAAAAAAATGAATAAAAGACTGAATACAATAACGCATAGATAACAATAGATATTGAGTGAACCATAACTTCTATTGAATAAATGAAATAGATTGAAACTGAAAAACTGCAGAACTGAAACAACTTGCTCGAATGGTGGTAGCTATCTCTAATAAGAGATGTGACTACTACGCACATTCGTTTGAGAAGAATGATTAAAATGAGGATGAAAATTCCTTTTTAACATTATGCATGACTTAAAAAACCATAGAAATCCAAAAACCTAACCCGAGGAGGTGAAGCAACACAATTTATGTGGACCCCGATGGGTAAGTTGGTACCTCAACTTCTTGGGGTTGTAACATTTTCATGCGACCTCTGTTTTAGGCGCATGATAGTGCGTTGGAAAGGTATTTTAGAGAACTACACATTATACCATCAAAATATGACTCCATGTATATTTTGATTTTGGAAAGACAAAAAAACATTTTCTAGGGCCCCAAAATGACCCTGGAAGTACAAAAAGATTTGTTGAAATGAAAACTTTCAAACTAAGCTAGTTGTATTAGGTGGGTGGCCACCAATCTCCACCTAGAATATGTTTAGGGATTCATATAGCCTTGGAAGTGTAGAACCCAAAATTAAAATGAAGTACAAAAGAACGCATTGAACTAAAATTTTTCAAGAGGAGCCAGTTGGAATAAGTGGGTTTCCACCAATATCCACCTGGATCAATCCTCTCCCCTTAGGAAGTAATGGTATCCATTTCATTGAGTCCCCCCATCAGGTGAGGAAACTTATACTGAATTTGGCCTTGGGTGAGCCACTTGCCCTGTTGTAGGAGCTTCCCTACCTTGACAACCCAATAAAGATAGATCCTCTATTGGCGAGTGCCCTTGACCATGTGTCCACTATCTGATTAGTGGATGCCTACTCCATTCAGTAAGGGTTGATATTTTTTGGTGTCAACTATTTTTTGATCTATGAGGTGTCCAATAAGGGTGGAAAAAGTTGTCTGTGAAGTCTGATTATCTTCATGATTCAGAGGCTTTTGTTTTCAGTTGTGACCCCATGAAGACTTTACACCCTGGACTCATGTACACTCCTCGATGTTGAGGAGTACAAGGGGGGATGTCCCCTCCTACAGGGTTCGGGGGATAGTGGCCCCCCGAAGGAAAAATTTCCTTGTAAATGTATATTTTAATTTCACAGTAAATATGGATCATTCATTACAAAGAACCCGACGACCATGAAGGATGAAGAATGGGAGGTTTTTGACTGAAATGAACTAGGAATGATATGGTTGAGCCTCAAAATCTCAATGTCTTTCAATATTTAAAAAAAAAATCAATGAAGGAGATGATGGATGCGTTACATAAACTGTATGAAAAACCCTTGACATCTAATAAGGTATTTATAATGAAGAGATTATTTAATATGAATATGTCAAAAGGTGGGTCTATTGCTATAATTTAAATGAATTGAATATGGTTACTAATCAACTAAGTTTTGTAAAAGTGGACTTGGATAATGAGGTTAGGGATCTTCTAATCTTTTTCTCATTTCCATAAAGTTGGAAAGACTTGGTCATGGTTGTAAGTAACTTTGTCTCTAGTTCAAACACTTTAAAATTTGATGATGTTGTTGGTGTTATCCTTAGTGAGGAAATGTGGCGGAAAAGAATAGGTGAGACATCAAGTAATGTGTTAAACATGGAGAATAGAGGAAGACAAAAGGATAGAGGAAAGGGATAAGGGAACTGTGGGAATTATAGGAAGGGAAGATCCAAATCCATACTTGGAAAGATAGAGTGTTGGAATTGTGGAAAGAAAGGAAATATGAATAAAGACATCATAGCTCCAAAGAAACAAAGAGATGGACAACATGAGAAAAATAAGGAAGCAAATGTAACATGTGTTGTGTTACAAGATGCTTTGATTCTTTCTGTAGATAATATTTATGAGTCTTGGGTAGTAGATTCAGGGGCTTCATTTCATGCCACACCCCCTAGGAAACATTTTCTAGATTATGTTCAAGGTGATTTTGGACAGGTCCATTTGGGTGATGATGCACCATGAAATTTTTTTGGAATGGGAAAGGTAAAAATAAAGAAAAGGAATGGAAACCAATGGTTGTTGAAAGAGGTAAGACATGTTCCATATCTAAGGAAAAATCTCATTTAAACAGGTCAATTGGAAAGTAAAGGCTGTATATCCATATTTAAAGATAAGATGTTGAAGGTCACCAAAGGATCACTGGTGATAAAAACAGGAGAGAAGGTAGGTACATTGTATTTATGTACTAGTAATATTGACTCTTTTGTCTCTTTCGCTTCTACAAGAGTGGCTACAACATTGTGGAATAATAGGCTTGGACACATGAGTGAGAAGGGGATGCAGATACTTCAAAAAAGAAATTTGTTTCCAGATCTTAAACAAATTGATTTGGATTTCTGTGAGCATTGTGTTTATGGAAAACATAAAAGAGTTAGATTTCTTAGAGTTGGAAAAGAAAATAAGAGTGAAAGGTTAGAGGTTCTGCATACAAATGTATGGGGACTAACTCATGTATCATCTCTTTGTGGCTCTCGTTATTATGTTACTTTTATTAATGATGCAACTAGAAAAAATTTGGTTTATTGCATTCGAAAAAAATATGATGTTTTTTATACTTTTAAGAAATGGAAAGCTTTGGTTGAGAATGAGACAGGAAAAAGGTTGAAGTGTCTCAGATCAAACAATGGAGTTGAATATTGCAGCAAGGAGTTTGATGATTACTATTCATACCATGGGATTCGTAGAGAGAAGACATTTCCAGGAGCACCACAAGAAAATGGTGTGTCAGAAAGGATGAACAAGACAATCATGGAGCGTGCAAGGAGTGTGAGATTGCATGTTGGTTTTCCCTTATAGTTATGGGAAGATGTTATAGATACTGATGTTTAATTAATAAATTGTGGACCTTCAAGATATTTTGATGGTAGAATTCAATAGGAGGCATGGATAGGTAAAAAGGTAAACTACTATTTTTTAAGAACTTTGGTTGTGAAGAATTTTTCCATATTGATAAATAAAATAGAACAAAGCTTGAGGAAAAATCCAAGAAGTGTACCTTTATTGGATACCGTGTTAATGATTTTAGTTATCCCTAATGGGATTATGAAAATCAAAAAATCGTTAGGAGTAGAGATGTGATATTCAATGAGAAGGTCATGTACAAAGATCATTTGTAGGGAAAGAAACAGAAAAAATAAAAACCATAATATACAGTGCCTGATGAGATCACTGAAATAGAAATTCCAAAGGTACAAAAAAATCAAAATATACAACAACAAGAGAAATTGGTGCCTCAAACTCCTGCCAATGTTGTTAGAAGATCTACCATGTTAAGTAGACCCCCTAAACAATACTCTCCATTGTATTATTTATTGTTGACTGATTATGGTGAACTAGAATGTTATGAAGAGGCAATGCAGGTAGACACTAAAAAGAAGTAGGAAAAAAGAATGAAAGAATAAATGGATTCCCTTATCAATAACCAGACTTGGGATTTGGTTCAGTTTCCTAGAGGAAAAAGCACATTACAGAATAAATGGGTTTACATGTTGAAGGAAGAAGATGGAGAAAAAAAACGATACAAGGATAGACTTGTTGTAAAGGAGTTTGTACAAAAGAAAGGTATATATTTTGATGAAATATTTTCTCCAGTTGTTAAAATGAATTCAATTAGGACTATTTTAAGTCTTGTGGCAGTAGAAGATTTACATATTGAAAAATTAGACGTAAAAACAACTTTTCTCCATGGGGATTTGGAGGAAGAGATTTATATGTAGTAGCCACAAGGGTATGAGGTCAAAGGGAAGGAAAAATTGGTATGCAGGTTGAAGAAGAGATTCTATGGCCTAAAGGAATCTCCAAGGCAGTGGTATTTGAAGTTTGAAAGGTTTATGAAAGAACAAGGTTATAGTAGATGCCATTCTGATCACTGTGTTCATTATAAAAAGCTAGAAAATGGTAGTTATATTATCTTGATATTGTATGTAGATGACATGCTTGTTGTAGGGTATAATATGTAGGATATAAATGTGCTCAAGAAGAAATTAGCTAATTCATTTGCAATGAAGGATTTGGGTTCCGCAAAGGAAATCGTTGGTATGAGAATAAGAAGAGATAGGAAAAATTGCAAATTGACATTGTCTCAGGGTGAGTATATAGAGAAGGTGTGGAGAGGTTTAGAATGCAGAATGAAAAACCAATTAGTACACCTTTTGCAAGCCATTTCATATTAAGTAAGGAAATGTGTCCCAAGACACAGGAGGAGATAGAATACATGTCTGAGGTACCTTATTCATCAACAATTGATAGCTTTATGTATGTGATGGTTTGCACAAGACTAGATATTGCGCATGCAGTGGGATTTGTGAGCCGATATATGAACAATTCAGGTAAATAAAATTGGGACGTAGTAAAGTGGATTATCAGGTATTTGAGAGGTATTTCTACTCATGCATTATGTTTTGGAAGTTCATACATTGTTCTATAGGGATATGTTGATTTAGATATGTCAAGTGATAAAGATAGAAGGAGGAGCACCACAGGGTATGATTTTAATATAGGTGGAATAACATTAAGTTGGATTTCGAAACTTCAAAAGGTTGTTTCAATTTAAAAAACAGATGTAGAATATGTTCCTGCTATAGAGGCTAGTAAAGAAATGATTTGGTTACAGAGGTTTATGGTGGAATTAGGAAAGAAGTAGGAGAATATCAGGTTGTAATATGACAATGAGAGTTCCATTCATCTTGCAAAGAACACAACCTTCCATTCAAATAATAAGCATTTATAGCTCAGGTATTGTTGGTCCTAAAGTCTACACCTAACTGCTAAAGGGAAGAGCTAGGCCACCTTAAGTTTTGGAATGGTTGGTTTTTTTATTTTGATGGTCAGTTAGAGGGTCAATTTTACCAAGACAAGAGCATGGTTTGATTGACAAAATGATATGTATAAGGGTCCTCCTTCGCTAGTGTAACATAAATGACAGACACGCGAGATAATACAGGTAAAAAAAAAGGGGAAACAACAAAAAACTCGATGAATAATTTGTTGTAAGAAGTTTAAGTCTTAAAATATCATTTCAAGGAATTAAACATGCATCAAAAACACAATTACTCCCACAGGTTACAATAAAAACAAATCTTCATCAAATCATTAGCTATTCTCATAGGTTGCATATCAATAAAGACAAGTTATACAATAGCTAAAGGAAATGAAATGTACTCTGCACAAATAAAAAATTGTATTTGACATAAGAGAAAAAAACATATAGATTTGGACAAAAACACACTATCATCAAGAGTATATTCACCAGGTAGAGATATTTAATCCATGCATAGAATAGGTTAAACCGGTTTGATGTATTGATCTTCTTATCCCAAAAACCAAACCCTTAAAACATACAAAAATTTCCTATTTATCAAAGATGTAAAGGTTCTCAACCATCTGGAACTGAGGCTTAACTATACAAGTTGAAGAACAACTTATTGACTTAAGTAGATACTTATAGAGTATAGGAATGTATACTTCAAAATTAACTTCACCAAGAGGTGATTCATATCAAACACAAATGACCACTTATTTTGTCTTAAAAAGTCTTGACTTAAACAATTAAAACTATTTCTAATGATAAAACTAAACTGATGCATATGCTGGAGTGAACTGAGATTTGACATAACTAACTAGGAGTGACAGAACTGAGTTCTATATCAAGTGATGGTATCTATGTGTGTTGTTGGAGGCCACTGGGAGATAACTAGATTTGTTGGCAGTGCTCTTCTTCAACTTATCTCCTGGGGGAAGAAACAAGTCTTTTGATTCTTTTTCTGGAGTCTTTGATATTTCTTATGGAGTCTGGAGTATAGTTTCTCCAATTCCCGGTTGTGGTGTTGCAGGGTCCGGATTTGAAGCTTCAATTCTATACCTGTTTACTATCATTGAGCTTCTCTTTCTTGATCATAACCAACCTTTCCTTCCTTTCTTTCTCTGTGATGGTCTGGTCCTTCTCTGTTGTTTTTTTCTTATCCTCGTTTTCACATGATACCCATGAACTTCCTTAGGTTCCTTTGAATCCAATATGCTTCCAGATGAGCAATATGATCTCGTAGAATAGCTCAGCATTACCTTCATTTAGCGCCATTTAAAAACTTTAAAACATGCAATTAATGAGGATAAGAAACTTTACAAATTTGGTGTTCGGGAGATTTTGAATGTAGAGTATACATATCTCCTGAATGACCGAAGTTGTCAATTCATTAACCAATTCTTATTGCTAATTAACCCAAGATTAATATATCTTTGTCATTAAATATCTCGGGACTTTGGGTCTCCGACTTTTCATTGTTCGGGAGATTTTGACTTTAGAGTTTGAGAATCTCCTGGAGGATGATCTCCTGGAGTGACATGGCCACGTGAAGTCATAGTCAGTGACATGTCATAAAAAGAAGAGTGAGATGTGTCACCTAAAATAGTATAGATGAGATAACCAAAGGTGCCTGAAATGAGTGTCACATGTCATCGACAGATGAATTACACGCGCCGTTAATAGATGAAGGCCACGTGTCTCCAACTCTTCAACGTTTGGGATATTTTGAATGCGAAGTATGGATATCTCCCGAAGGACAATCTCTCGAAGTGACGTGCATTTTGGGGCTCTGACACTTCAAGAAACTATGTTTTATGTTGATTAAAATATTCTGTAGTGACATGGAAACATTTAAACACTTTGATGTTTCGAGGCTCCAATACTTCAAAAAATCGACACCTCAGAGCTCTGGAGCTCTGGGGAACTGTGTTTTATCTAGATTTAAATCTCCCAGAGTGACATGGCGGCATGTTGTCACAATCGATGACGTGTTGTAAAAATGATATTGACCTGTTTCACTTAAAAATTTCATGGATGATGTAACCAAAAGGCATGAAATGAGTGCCAAGTGTCATCTGAAATCAACTGACAGGTGGTATATGACACGTCAGATGAAGAAGACCTTATGAGAAAAGGGATCTGACTCTTCAACACTTCATATATTTGGTGCTTCAGTGCTTCGGCACTTTGAAGTTTGGTAGTTTTTTACTGTAGAGTATGAATATCTCTCGAATGATCGATTTCCCAGGCTGATGTGGTAGTTCGGGGCTTCGACACTTCGTAGGTTCGTAATTGTTCTGGATTGAAATCTTTCGAAGTGACAATGTTTTGGATTGAAACTTTATATGCTTTGTTGTTAAACCTTCCACTATTTTGAAACCCCGAATGCACAAGAGTCATTGATCTTAATTGAATATTGGATCTCCACCGTCGAAAATTTAATCTGTCTATTTGCTCACAATCTAAGACTGAAATCCGCTGCTTTGAATTGTTGCATTTTTTCTTTTAGATGTTTCCTTTGCAAACAAAGTACTTGATTGACTTGTTGCATGCTCAATTAGTGGTAAACCAATATGATATATGTTTCAAACCCAAACTAGAAAATGTGGAGAAAAAGATGGTGCAAAATAAGTCAAGAAGGGTAGGGGCCATTGAACCTCAGTCATTAAAAGGTGGAGAATAACTAAGAAAACAAAAAAAAAATCATGATTTTCAGCAGATTCCATAGGTGAATGAAGGGGTAGGGAAGCGATGAAGAATTAAGTTCCAACATGTACCATTTCATATGATCTATCTTGGGAGATGGACATTTGAAGTTGGAAAATATACACACTAGCCAGAATCCTATAGACATGTTAATAAAGGGAGTAACTAGGGAGAAACTAAGTTCCTTCTCAGATTCAGTTGGTCTTCAAGAATGAAGGTGAAGATGATCAATTTTCAAGGTCCAAGAATGATCATAGTCCAGTAGATACAACAACGATGGAGTTGTTGAGATTAGTCTCCAAGTGAGAGATTGTTGGTTGTGGAGACTGATTATCTTTCTGATTCAGAGGATTTTGATTTCAACTATGTTTATACCCCATGAAGAATTTACACCCCAAAATAATGTACACTCCTCCACGTGGGGCAGTGTAGGGAGGGCTTGCACTTCTTGTGGAGTTCGGGGAAAGTGGGCCCTCAGTGGGGGTTCGGGGGGGAAGCCCCCGAAGGAAACATTACCTTGTAAATGTATATTGTAATTTCATTTTAAATCTCGACCGTTCATTATAAGGTTGCAGATATGACGATAGAAGTTATGTTAGGTTTTTTTCCCTAGAAGGAAATCCTCTTTTATGAGGGAAATGTATTGTGGCTATGGATCATTGCGATATTGTATTATGAGAGAGGAGACCATGAGAGAAATAAGAGGAAGTTACAATGGGTGTGTTGTAGGTTGTATCCCTTAATTTGTAGGATAAGAATAAAGGAAAGACCTCATAATTTCTCTGGTGAATGTATCCCACGCTGGGTGAACCACGTATATCTTTGTCTCTATTTTATTTTGTATCTTCTATTTTTTATTTTTGCATTTTTTGTTTTATTGCCCCAAGATCCTATTTTTCTAACAAAAAATATGGTCGAAGGAGGCTCACATTGAACATTGAGTGAAAGAAAAGGAAGGTTGGAGTGTTGAGCTCAAAAAAATTGCTACTGTTACACATTATTTTGGTCACCCCAGTGATCACCTGACAACATGTGTTAATGTTCCCTGAAAATATTAAAATAGGACTTTCTCCATGGGAAAGTGATTTTCTTTCCTCTCTCAAAAACAATGTCAAGGAAGGTCGTCGCACGCTACTATATGCATGGGGTGTGACAATGGCTGATCGTTGCACTATGGGATGTGACATCGTCACAGGCTGCTTGTGCATAAGGTGCAACGATTCTTAAAGCATAGGAACAAATTTCACAAATGTTATAGAAGAGGATCTTCTAGAAGATGAGGTGGCCTCCGATCGGTTTGGATCTTACATGCTTCTCTACTTTGGTGGGATCATCCTAATCTCCTCATCCGTATCTCTTTCATACTATATAAGGAGGGATCTCTCATGGAAAAGGATAAGGTTGAATAAGCTAAGATTTGTATGGAGAGTTCTACTTCAGATTATGCTTCAAAGTTGTTGCTTTAGTTCTTCAAGTCAGATTGCAGATCTTCTTCATTCAAGGTGTTGCACCTCCTTCATCACCTTGGTGAGCAGAATCGAGGTGCTAGCATGCCCAGTTGGGTCTGCTGAGCAAGACAGTTGTAGAGAAAAGAGTTAGAGAAAGAAAAACAAAACTATAACTAAGAATTAGACTAATAGATGCAATAAGAATTAAAATCATGAGCATAGAAAACAAAGAACAAAAGGACCCATGTCACCAATATTAGAGGCTGGTCTATTGATTAAATCAAAGCACCAAGAAGAAAGGGGACTATGAGTCCCTTCTTCCTCCAAGGGAAGGTTCTTGGACCCTCACAAGCTTGCTCTCCTTACAACAAAGAAAATGAGAATAGTGGTGAAAGAACTCTTTGCAAATCCACTCAATGGAGAGGTGGATTGCTCAATGAAATGGTGCCAATGTGTTCTTGTCAAGGATGGAGTCCTTAAAACAATCTAGGAAGCATAACATTACTTTGAATTCCTTGAGAAAATGAGGTGCATTCATGGATTTTTATAGCATTGCATTGGGTTATTGTGTAACTCCTTTGTAGTGTGAAAAGAGGCCATTTAGGGCATTATTAGGTCTTTGACCAGCCTCAAATCAGCTTGGGAGCTGAACCAAAAGTGGTTGGGAGGCCAACCACATTCATAAATGCGTCGTTTAGCAGGTGCATGGATTTTTGCGCTAACAGTCGCGCATCGTGCGCCTGTGCGTGCTTTATACGTCCCTATTCTGCGCATGTGCGCGCATGCCCAAAGTGTGCAAAGCGCTCTTCAATTTTTCACTACTTTGTATAGTTTTTGACCTTTTTTGAATGTTGTGGTATTACTTTAGGTCCATGAATGACTTCATTACTGTTTGATGATGCTGATTTCTTGTAACCATGTGCGGACGGAATTTCAGTGATAACAGATGCCCCCTGATGGGTGAGGTTAGGAGCAGACGTATAGCCAAAATCCATCAATGTTTCTTCTACTGAGAATGTTGTTGTAAGAGAGAGTAATAGTGTGAGTGTCTGGAGCGATCCGTTGGAGGGAAAAAGGAACCGGTAGGACCCGACCTTCCATAAGGTGTATAAAATATAAAACTGTGTACAAACGAGGTGGGCATGCCCCATGCTCGTGTCATGTAACTCGAAAAAAGATGACTGAAGCATTGGTGTAGAAAAATGCAGTGCCCTCGGGGGCGGTTGTGATAAAGGAAAAAGAGAATTCTGTAAATGAACATACTCTGAATAGTAGGTCGTGATCGCGGTAATAAGTAGCAGCGATTATGTAGGAATTGATAGCCCAGCAAAGTTCAGAGGTCTTCGGCAAATGAGAGAAATAACTGCAACAGTCGCAAAGTAAGACCCACCGTAACATGAGAAAGTGTTGGCATCGAATGTTATGGGGGCCAATGACAGCAGGGAGTAATGGTGTTCCACCCTCTGCCATTTGAGATCTCTCATTGAATGGAGAATGAGAATCAAGATACTGTCACCCTTCTGGAAAATTGTTTTGATGTCGACAAAAGGTGAACGCAACTCCCAGAAGCAAAGGGCTTCGTGGAATCTACTGAGGTGATGAATTGGCAGAGGTACATGGACGAAGTCAAGAAGTGGGAAGACTCAAGACTGCCCTTAGTTGGAGGATGTATGAGATAAAAAGTGTTCGCAACCATGTAACGAGGTCGAGTGTCAGGGGGACGACAAGACCGGTAATAAGTTGTGCTAGAGGTGGGACAAAGTGAACAAATGCAGAGGGTAGAGGTAATTGACCTGTGGGGTACTATGAATATGTGGACGATGTCGGCAAGGGTAGATGATGAGTAATGCTCCAACCAAGGGTGACATGGGTTGTGTTTGGACAAAAGGAGGGAAGCAGGTTGCCAAAGGTGACGACAAAAAGATAATGAAATGACTGGAAATAAAGGCGTTTGTACAATAAATAACGAATAATTTTGGGGAGAAATGTACAAATACAGAAACAGGTGCCCCAGTGTGATATGGGTGGCCCATGGAGGGAAAAATTTGCTTGGAAAACTGATGAAGGGTGGGGGCCCCATTGGTGAGTTTCTGTATGAGGAAGGTGAAATGAAGGTAGGTTCATAGATGGGAAAACTGATTGTGGATGAAATGGAGGGTTCATGATACTGCAGAGGTGCAGGTAAAAAATAGAACCATAAAGAGATAATCTGGGATTCCATGTGGGAAAGCTAGCAAAAGGAGGAGAAGGAGTATGTGGTTGATTTGCGACATGATGAAAGACTATAGGGACTCCCATCCCTAAAGGGTAATGAAGAACGACATGAGTGTCAAAAGGTGCTATGAATGGGACAACTCATGTGGGTAAGAATGCTAACAGGTAACAGTACCGAAGATGCAAAATGGAGGTGTGGGTACTGCAGAGCCGGGAATGGGGATCCTAAAGGTTAACATCAGAGGGTGTGATTGGAAATGAAAGTGCGATACAATGGGAAAGACTACATGCCAGTGCTGAGTATATACCTAAAGGGGTTGTGTTGATGGAGGATGAGCAAGTACCTGCACACATGAAAACCAAATACCCAAAGTGAACATTATCTGAAGAGAATCAAAAGATATGAGCATGTATTTGATAAATGTGACTATGCGCGTGCGTACCTGACCATGATATGAAAAAAAGGTGCCCCAAGGGCTTAGGATGAAAAGCGACCTAGAGACTGCTGTGATGTAGGTGACGAGATGCTGATCCCATGGCTAAAGACGGATTAAAAAATGGACACCGTGGGCTCCCGAAAGGGTGAGTGGAAGTTTGGAAAAAGGCCTATATATAGCTGTAGGGCCCACATTGCCACCTCATTTGTACCTGCTACAATAGTGACTGGATGAGTATTTTTTAGATGAGATTGGGAGATTCGGGGAGGACGAGGCAGCTGATTGAGGATCTGCAAGTGTCGGGTTAGTGGTCTGATCATCCTGCATAGAAATAGGTTTTCAATTTTTGGGCAGGGGCTGTACGGGGGGTCGTACAGAGGGATTTAGGGGATATGGGCCCCACATGCATGGGTGATCCAGTGATAGGCGCGCATACATGCGTGCCTGTACACCGGTTATACGCGCATGGGGGCATGGTAGAATGAATTTAAGGCGTGATCGTAGGGCGCGCCTGTGAGCTAAATAGGCGCGCACCTGTGCGCGTCTGTGGGTTTGATAGGCGCGCATCGCTACGTGTTTGTATGATGAACAGGAGAGCGTAGGGGCGTGCCTATGAAACAAACAGGTGTGCATTGATTTGCACCTGTGTCGTGCACAAGCACGCATGTGTGTGCGCCTGTGTAGTGAACAGGCGCGCACATGTGTGCGCCTGTGTGGTGAACATGCGCGCATGTGTGCGCACCTGTGGGTAGCAAAACCACGCCTATGAGGCAAGGTTGAAGTGTTAAAAACAAGTCTTTTTGATGTTGTTGATGGTTTTATGAGCTAATATAGGGCTCTGTGTTGTCTGCAGGTGGACGGTGGCGACGATGCCAATGCGGTGGCGAGAGCGAGACTAGGCCCAGTTGTGAGACACCATGGCCATTGAGGGGCCCAGTGTGCATGCGACTTTGGCAACCTGTGGGTTGCTAAATTTTTTTGAGTGCCCGTTGATATGGGCACAGGAGTATCTGTTGTAGTTCCTGATCTAGATGTGGAGTCCGGAGCTGCACTGCTTCTTCGTACAAGGAGAGCAGATCCCCTTCACTACGGTGGAGGATATATATTTCTTGACTGGGCTCCCCTTTCGGGGAATGCCCCTACCGGTGGAGCCGGTGTTTCCCGGGACTATTTTGTTGGTCGATATTGGCCAGAGATACTGCTCAGGTCAGAACTTTATGTCTGGGACTGTGGTGAGTATCACGGCTATAGATTCCCTAGCGCATCGTTGTATAGCAGCAATGATTGTGCGGGTGTATGGGTCACTGGCGACCCAGCGGATTAGTGGTGGCTAGCTGCTGGTGCTGGAGAGAGTGCTGGCCGACGAGCATTTTTCTTGGGGGCTGATGCTGCATGCTAGGATGGTGGCGCAGTTGGACCACTGTCGGTCCACTAGTGGAGGGGAGTTTGCGTTTGGATCTATCCTAGTGGCCTAGTTTTTAGAGAGGGTGTCGATGTTGCACCCGAGGATCCTACTGGAGATGTCGGGGGTGCGAGAGCCATGGTTGAGGTGGTGGTCTACAGTTTGGCTTCATCACGATGGTGGCGAAGGTGGCCAATTATTTTCGGTAGAGGCGGTATAGGTATGGTGGCAGATGCCGTAGGTGATACTTCGGTACCCCTATGCTAGGGTGGACTTTCGGGGTGATCCGTACATGGTGCTACCTCCAGGGGAGGTGTCTGACCATCGAGGTATGTTTAGTATTGGTGTGCATTTTTTTGTTTATGTTGTTTTGTTTTGAGATAGCAGTCCATATGTATATGATATAGTTGTTGATACTATCTGTTGTTTTGTTTCTTTTTGCATGTGCGGATGTGGCACCTTGCGGGCGCGAGATGGAGATGCAGAGAGTGTCATCTCATCGAGAGCCGGAGAGACGAACACAGGGGGAGAGACGTCGGTGGGAGGATGTTGCGGGGTGACCAGCTGAGCCAGAGAGGGCAGCGAGGAGGCATCGGTTCTATGACCCTAGTGTGGGGCCATCACACGCTCCTTCAGCAGTGGCTGGAGTGGATTTTGATGACATACGCCTTCGTCTGGATATGGTGTTGCAGGATGTTCCTGAGGGCATGTGGACGCGCATCCAGGATGAGAGTTTCCTGGAGCAGTGTGTGGGGGTACCGCCACCATGGCAGGCCATAGTGCGACGAGCAGCAGTGCTTGCTGCTATGACAAGTGGACGCCTGCCACCGGGGTAGGAGGGTCCTGTAGGGGGTGGACCACCACCGCCTGAGGCAGGTGGTGGTGGGCTGCCACCGCCTAATGGAGGGGCAGGTGGTGGGGCGATAGAGGCACCATGAGGGGTGCATAATGTATATCTTTTTGTTGTATATAGGCTGGTGAGCCCATTTTTTGTACCAATGTGTTGCATTGGCCTGCGGATACATGTATTTTTGTATGTAAACATTCGGATGGCCTGATGGGCCTTTATATATATATACATGAGTATACATTTTTTGAGATCCTGATGTTGTCTACATGTTTTTTTGCTGATATTTTGAGTACGCCCATTCTATATATATGTTGTGACAGGTTTTTGTGATATGTTTATGTATGTGTAGCTTGATGTGATATATGCCAATCTAACACCATGTTAGCTATTTGATCTATTATTTGATTCAATTGTATTGGAATATGTGTAAATGTAATGGAATCAAAATGTCAAGATAAAAACCTAACCTGCAGGTATTTGCGAAAGAGGCACGGATCACGTATGAGGTACACATTGTTGAGCTGGAGAACAACTAGTTGAGAGTCGAGGAAGACACTAAGGCGACGAATATGATGATGCAGGGCATCGACCAGGAGGCCAATGATCGCAGTGTATTCGACTTGCTTGTTGGTCGCTGACCCCAAACATATGCCGCTTGAATGGAACATTTCATGTGAGGGGGTGTAAAGAGCCCAAGCAGTCGAAGCGAGATTTTGTGTCCAATGGATGGCGCCGTCGGCGTAACCGATGTGGTAGGCTAGTGGAGAAAGCATCTGTCAATAGCACAAAGGATAGTTTTTAGACGTGAGGGAAGGAGAAAAAAATATTAAAAATGCTAGAAAAGAAATAACCTAAAGTAGAATGACTACTTTTAAGCATAAAATGTCTTGAGATACAACCCATTGATGGGTTCCTTGAGAGAGAGGCCTTCGGGGGAGGCTAGGATGTATGCGCCTTTGGTGAGGCAATGTCAGATAATGTAAGGGCCATGCCAAAGTGATTTGAATTTTCCGTGTCCAAAGGTATCGTGAGCGATATCATAAGCCAGGACGAGGTCACCTTCGTGGATGATCGAAGGTTGACATGGTGATCAAAGGTAGCCTTGGATCGTTTTTTAGCTGCCTCGTTGTTTTGTAAGGAAGATCGACAATCTTCATCCAGAGACTCCAAGTTCAACAAGCGTTTCTCCATTGGAGCGGTGTCAGGTAATAGCTCAATTGCGGTGCGTAAGGTGGGAATTTCACACTCGATGGGAAGAGTTGCCTCCTCCCCATGGACTAAATGGAATGGTGTGAAACTAGTAGCGGTTTTCATGGCCGTTCGATAAGCCCATAGTGCAGAAAATAACATATGATGCCAATTGGTTTTATGTTTATTAACCATGCACTGTAACATGGTCTTGAGGGCTTTGTTAACTACCTCGACCTGTCCGTTTGACTGAGGGTAATATGGTGAGGCAAACTCGTGAGAGAAGCCTAACCGAGATGAGAGTTCAATGAAGATATCATTCTCGAAGTGTTTCCCATGATCGGAAACGAGTTGGAGGGGTACTCCAAAACGGTATATGACGTGGTTAAAGAAAAGATGCGCTGCAGTGTCAGCGGTGTTGTTGAAAGTGGGCATAGCTTCGATCCATTTGGTGAAGTAATCAATGGCGACAACAATGTATTTTTGACCATTGCTGGATGGGGGATTACAAGTCATAAAGTCAATGCCCCATTTACAAAAAGGGTCAGTAGTAATGACAGGGTGAAGAAGAGTGGGGGGAGCTCGGACTTTGTTGGCGTAGAGATGACATTGCTCACATCATTTCACGGAATGAATGAAATCATGAAACAAGGTAGCCCAAAAGTAACCGGCTCGGATAATCTTTTGAGCGGTGGATATACCCGAAAGATGGCCCCCACATGCACCGTTGTGGTAGTCGTTTAAGACTCTATCGTTCTCGTCAATGGTTAGGCATCGACGAAGAATGGTGTCGACGCCCCGCAGATATAGGATGTCTTCGATGAGGAGGTAGCGAGGGGCCTGATGGCGAATATGTCGATGATCATCTCATGAAAGGTGGTTACCAAACTTTTGAGTTCGTAGGTAGACGAGAAGGTCGCCATACCAAGGATCATCCGAAGTGATGTAAAAGAGATGTTCGTTTGGGAAGTCGGTATTGACGGGGGTACTGGTGGTATCAGAGGGGAGGGTCGTGACAAGTTCAGCGAGAACAAGGGCCTTCTTACTCTTAGGTGTTGAGAACTTGAGGTCGTACTCTTGAAGGATAACGATCCAGCGAGCGAATTTTCCGTTAACTTGCCGACGACTGAGCAAGTACTGCATAGGGTTGGAATCTGTGACAACCTTGGTGGTGTGAAGCAGAATGTAATGGTGCAGTTTCTGGATTGCGAGGACAACTGCAAGACCAAGTTTCTCTTCGTGTTTATACTTCAAGGGTGGTCCTGAGAGGTTCTTACTAACGTAATAAATGACGTGTTCACGATTTTCATCTCCGACCTAGACGAGGATGCCGGCTACTGATACAGCTAATGCTGATACGTAGAGGATATAGTCATGATTATAGTCAGGTGCACTAATTAAAGGTGCATTTGAAAGAGTTGTTTTAAGATCATCAAATGACTGTTGGGCATGGTCGTCCCAGTGAAAAGGGATGTCGTGATGTAGTAAGCGGAGGAAACAGTGTGCACGTATGGTGTAATCGAGAACAAAGTGTCGAAGAAAGTTAGCTTTGCCCTATAGACTCTGAAGTTGTCGTAAATTCTGGGGAGGTGGAATTTCGGTGATAGCTTGGACTTTGAGGGGGTCTATGGTAATATCACTTTGGGAAACAATAAAACCAAGAAGGCACCCTGCGGTGACATAGAAAACACACTTGAGAGGATTCAAGTGGATGTTGTATTGACGACACCGTTGAAAAATGATTCGTAAATCATCCAGATGCTGAGTGCGTCTCTTGGATCGAGCTGTGAGGTCATCCAAGTAGGCTAGGATGATATTAGCTAGATCGTGAAATATGTATGTCATTGCCCGCTGGAAGGTTGCGCCGGCATTTTTTAAGCCGAAAGGCATGACACAGTATGAAAAAGTTCCCCACGGGGTAATGAATGCAGTCTTATACTGATCGGCTGGGTGTATTTGTATTTGGTTATAGCCAGAGAATCCATCCATAAAAGAGAGAGCCTCGTGGCCGACACAGTCATCGATAATTTGATCGATGAAAGGCGTTGGAAAGTTGTCTTTGGGACATGCGTTATTGAGATCGTGAAAGTCTGTGCAAACGCGGATAGTGCCCTATTTTTTGTCGACGAGTACAGGGTTGGAAACCCATGAAGTATAAGCGATGGGGTAGATAAACCCGACTGCGTGTAATTTGTCAATTTCGGCTTTGATAGCCGTGGCTTTGGATGGGTGCAGCGGTCGCTGTTTCTGGTGAACTGGTGTGATGTCAGGCCAGGTATCGATGCGATGCTCGACAATAGAGGGATCGAGGCCAGGCATTTCTGTGTAAGACCAGGCGAAAATATCCTTATATTCCTGGAAGAGGGCTTTATATGCGGCGATTTCCTGAGGAGTGCAAGTAACTCCAATGGTGATTTCTTCGACGATGCCATTTTTAATGGAAATGTCGATTTTTATGGTGGGGGAAATGTTGGCCATATTACCTTCTTCAAAAGCATCAGGGGCAGGAATAGGATTTTTGAACCAATCTATAGGCCCGGAGGGGATAAAATCTTTGATTTCGATCGCGTAAATGGGGTTTTGGTTAGGAGGCATGAGGCTTCCTGTGGAGAGAAGAGTGCACGGTGATGTAGCACATCTCAGAGAGATTCTGGGTGGTTTAGCTCTTCCATTATTTCCTCGTCGCAGTGGAAATGGCGGGAATACAAGGGGTCGTGAGGAGTGATCTCGGTGATGGTGTGGTTGTCCCCTGATGGAGAAGCAGGGGGAGCAATGCTAGGAGATGGCGAGGGTTCACTCGACATAAACCATATATTGAAGTACTGAGGGGTAACCGTGGTGGTTGGGTGGAGAGTGTCCGTAGGGGAATGAGTAGGAGAGTTGGGTGGGTTGGGGGATAAATCCTCAGATACGTCTTCTAAGAACCATGGAGGCATTCGGAGTGCCTCGGGTTCAGGAGAAATGACATGGAGATTCTCTAGTGACGAGGTAATGTCAATTGTTGCCTCTATGAGTCGGTGAAGCAGGGTCGATTGACATTGCCTGTATTCAAGAATCATAGGACACTAGTATGTAAAGTGAGCTAATG
>JASDQU010682868.1:66645-76978 GCA_032191745.1 Picea mariana
GAAAAATTTCAAACACTATCCTATCTTTGCAGCATGTGGGCATGTATGGGCCCTTTATAATATTAAGATGTGTTTGAAAAAATAAAACTAAGAGGGTTCCCAAGAAGGGACGGTATCCTCTCCTAAATGTTTTAAACTTTGTTTAAGGGAGATGAAATTGTTTCACAATCTTTTTCTGATTCTCAAGGTCGCTTGAATGCACGAGAGAAGAGCATATTAAGCGATTGTAATTCAACTTCTAGTCCCAATGTAAGTTAGATGTGATTAAAATTGATTTTCACTTTAGATTGTAAGTCAAAACAAGCCATCCATGTGGCAAAAAGGAAATAATGGAAATTGATTTTTATCCTCCTAAGTGCCTATGTGTGTTTGACTAACCCCTTTATATGATGAGGGGACTAAGTGTGGTGCAGTTTTTAGAGCATGTTTGACATGATTTTTAAGAAGGCAAATGGCCTTCCCCACATCCCAACAACTTACAATGTGAAATTTTGCTTAAATACGCGGCCCCTAGTGAAGACAGAGGCGCACAAAGCGCAGGCACACTAACAGAGATGGGCTCGAAAGTGCATGCGCGTAGAGAAAAGATGTCACTTAAGCACATGTGCACACGATGTGCGTCTGTGGGGTAGAATACCCACGCACCTGTGACAAACGACCGAGAAAGAAAAATCTGGATGGATTTCTCTCAATTCTCCTTTGAATTGGATGGTTGGCAGGTCGGCTTAGGCCGATTAGTGCACCTACAAGTTAAACAAACTAAAAGAAGAACAAAATAAACCCAAATGAGGTAGGAATTTGATACCTTTCCCTAGTGGAGTTGCCAATCTGTTGCACCTCCTTTGTCACCTTGGTGAGCAGAATCGAGGTGCTAGCATGCCCAGTTGGGTCTGCTGAGCAAGACAACTGTAGAGAAAAGAGTTTGAGAAAGAAAAACAAAACTATAACTAAGAATTAGACTAATAGATGCAATAAGAATTAAAATCATGAGCATAGAAAACAAAGAACAAAAAGATCCATGTCACCAATATTAGAGGCTGGTCTATTGATGAAATCAAAGCACCAAGAAGAAAGGGGAATATGAGTCCCTTCTTCCTCCAAGGGAAGGTTCTTGGACCCTCACAAGCTTGCTCTCCTTACAACAAAGAAAATGAGAATAGTGGTGAAAGAACTCTTTGCAAATCCACTCAATGGAGAGGTGGATTACTCAATGAAATGGTGCCAATGTGTTATTGTCAAGGATGGAGTCCTTAAAACAATCTAGGAAGCATAACATTACTTTGAATTCCTTGAGAAAATGAGGTGCATTCATGGCTTTTTATAGCATTGCATTGGGTTATTGTGTAACTCCTTTGTAGTGTGAAAAGAGGCCATTTAGGGCATTATTAGGTCTTTTCCCAGCCCACCATTCGGATTCAGCCCGGATTTGGAGGTCAAATCGGCTTGGGAGCTAAACCAGAAGTGGTTGGGAGGCCGACCACATTCATAAATGCGTCGTTTAGCAGGTGCGCGGATTTTTGCGCTAACAGTCGCGCATCGTGCGCCTATGCGTGCTTTATACATCCCTGTTCTACGCATGTGCACACGTGCCCAAAGTGTGCAAAGCACTCTTCAATTTTTCACTGCTTTGTATAGTTTTTGACATTTTTTGAATGTTGTGGTATTACTTCAGGTCCATGAATGACTTCATTATTGTTTGACGATGCTGAGTTCTTGTAACCATGTGTGGACGAAATTTCAGTGATAACACAAGGCATTAAAGCAAAGGTGTGTGTGTAGAAGCAAAGATCCATTTAGAGGGGACCTTGCAACATCAAGGCATGGGTTGTATTCTCCACTTTCTATTCACTTAATAAAGTAATGCATTTCTTCCCTATAAAAGCATCTTGTCTTATATTGTATAATTCCTTGATCATATACATAGACTTCATTAGAATACATATATCTTTGTTTTCCCTCTTTGTTGGTTTCTGATTCTTAGATAGGCTTACTATTCTGCAAGCCCAAGGAAGGAGCTACAAGGATGACACTAACGAGGATCAAGCGTCATTTAAAAAGTATGTCACTTGTACCTCATTAAACTAGTTCATATAATAAGGAATTTTAAGGTGAAGTGTGGATTTTGTTCTTTTATTTTTCTAGTTTCTTGTGGGATATAGGGATATATGTTTGTGTTCTCACTTACTGATTAATCCAATAACAACTATCCACATCTTTGGTGATAGTGTAAGGCTCATAACGAAGTGGGAGGAGATTTCAATGGGGCATTGTAAGGTAATATTTCTATAAATGTAACCAAACCTTGTCTCCCACCTGAAACGGGTGTGGTACCCTATGTTGATCATGGTGTTTCTTGTACTTAGCATTGGATTTCTACAAAATCTCATGGACCTATCGACGGATGTGTGGAATATTGTCAATGAATCTTGTGGATTTGTCGACCTCATACTGAACATGGGAAGATTCTTCCTGTGTGGTCGCAAGAGGTAATGCAACATCAATGGGACCCAAGGGATGGAATGCCAACACCACTTGAAATGGGTTGTGGTCGATGGAGCTATGGAGATCCCTGTTGTAGCTGTGTTGAACATAGGGGAGATTCTCATCCTAAGTACATAGATGCTTAAAGTTGTATATGTACAGGATGTGCATAATCATGTTATTGACAACCTTTGTTTGGTCGTCAGTTTGGGGGTGGAAAGTAGTGGTTTTAGTGAGCTTGGTGTCCAATAGTGACGAGAGAATCGATAAAAGTGTGTTGAGGAACCTATTGTCCCGATCAGAGATGATGATCTGTGGTATCCAAAAATGGACCCACACTCATTCTAAGAAGATCTTGGCAGTATCTGTCATTGTGATTGTCTTCTTGTAGGCTATGAGGATGGCCATATTTGAACACCGATCAACTACCACAAATACAAAATCATTTCATTGCTTGATGGATGGAAGGCTAGACATGTAATCCATCGATATGGATTCCCAAGGCTTCTTGGGGGTAGGAAGAGGGGTGTATAAGCCTTTATTCTTGATGGTTGTCTTGGCAATGACACAGGTAGTGAAAAATATGATATACTTATTGACGTCCTATCGGAGTTTCGGCCAACAAAAATGTTTCTCAAGAATGACCATAGTTTTCTCCACACCAAAATGTCCCACCATCCAAATGTAGTGAGCCTCTCATATAAAATTTTCACATTCTCTTTCTGGAACATAGAGATGGCCAAGATGACATAATAGTCTATACTGAATGTGAAAATCGGTGACATTTGTGCTTGTAACAAAGAGTTGATAGGTGGTGGAAAAGTTTGTATCTTGATGATGAATTTGGGGCTACTCATATGCCTTATACCCACAATAATGGAGCATAGTGGTGAGTGCAGCCATGGGAGGTCGATTGAGGTAGTCAGTGACACGATTTTTTCTCCTTGCCTTATATTTTATGTTGAGATGGAACCACTGCAGGTAGGTGGACCACTTATGATGGTAGTCATTCTACAACTTCCCTTGTGTATGTATTAACTACAGAGGCTTATGAGCAATGTGGATGATTGTATCCTTTCCCAGAATGTAATGTTTCTGTTGAAGACAGGCTTGTACAATCGAGTACATTTCTGTGTCATAAGTGGGGTATTTCGAGATAGTATCTCAAAGTGTCTCACTATGGTATGCCATCAGATGACCATGTTAAGTGATAATTGCACTAACAGCATAGTTGGATGCCTCAGTCTCAATATTGAACGGTTGTTACAGATCAAGTAAGGACAGTACTTGAGATGAGAACAAGAGACTCTTCAGATCATCAAATTCTCGTTGTTGTTCCTTCCCCTGCGCGAACGTTTCCCTACCACCACCCTTGTTTACTTGGTTGAGGGCCCATGCAATGTGGGATAATCATAACACAAATCGTCAGTAGAATTTGGCCAATTCTGGGAAGCTTCAAAGATTGGTTAGTGTGGTTGGGGATGGCCAGTCACGAATGACTTGGATATTAGCTGGATCAAAATGTACCCCATGCTCATCAATAATTTAGCCCAATTATTGCACCCTATTCATGCAAAAGGATCATTTTTCCAAGTTGGCATATAGCTTATGTTGCCGTAGAGTGCTCAAAACCTGTTGAATATGCTACATGTGCTCCTCCCAAGTTCTGTTGAAGATGAGGATGTCATCCAAATATAATACTGTAAAAGAGTTGGTGAAGGGTCTCAATACATCATCCATCAACCTCATAAAAGTGGTTGGTGCATTTTCCAAGCCAAACGAGATGACGAACCATTCAAAGAGACCTTCTTTATATTTGAAAGTTGTCTTCCATACATCATTTGGTTCGATGGAAACCCAGTGGTATCCATACTTTCGGTCAATCTTGCTGAAGAATTTTTTCCCTTTGAGTTGGTCATGAAGGTCATCAATTCTGGGAATTGGGTATCGGTCCCTCACTTTGATTTTGTTTAATTCTTTGTAATCAATGCAAAGCTAAAAGTTCCTATATTTCTTCTACACCAGTACAATCAGACTTCCAAATGGGGGGGAGTTGAGTCTAATGTTCCCCTTTTGAAGCAAACCTTGGATTTGACAGTTGATTTCGTCATTTTCCATCATCAAGCAACGATAGATTGGTCCATTAGGAAGAGGTGCATCGGGGGTCAGATCAGTTGGATTCTTGACTTGGTAGTGCATCAATACCCCGGTGAGTGAGGAGAATATGTCTCTGTACTCTTCCATCATCATGTCCACTTTATTCTTCTGCAAAGAGAGACTTTGTGTAGAGGCCACGAATGTGGCAATGAACTTCTTCTCACTATGAACACGGATCACAAAGGAGATGAGCTTATCGGTCTACGAAATGTACTCATTTCATTTCTTAGCAGCGATTAAATATATATTGCATATTCCTCTATGGCCCTTTTTTTAGAGTAAGCACCCCACCAATCCTTAACATGGGGGATGGCCTTAAAGAGTGAAAAAGTATTTTTTCCCTATTGGAAAAATTGTGGACCAAAAAATACCCTTCAAGCAAATTCAATCATTTATCTACAACATATGCATCTATCAATCCTTCAAATAATGGAATATCAAAATTTTCCTCTACCTTGAAGGGTTTTAATGTTTGCTTGATGAAGATTCTTCTCCTATTGGTGACTAGTCACCAAAGGATATATGCAAAGTTTTCCATCATTTCGTTCCTTTCTCACACAAGGGATTCCTTGAGAAACATTTTAAAAGGATCTCCTCCTCCATAATCTTTCTTTTCTTCCCCCATGGGTTGTTTATGGGCTCAATGCGATCGATCTTGCAACAACTCAACTAGTTTCAGTCCCAAATTCTTGTACCCAGATATTCTCGAGGACATGCATGAAGAAAAATAAATGAAGAGAAAACTGCTCTGATACCACTGATATGGATTTATGAGCGGAAAAGAATGAATAATAGACTGAATACAATAACAAAGAGATAATAACAGATATCCAGTGAATAATAACTTCTATTGTATAACTGGAATATGTTGAAACTGTAAAAGTACAGAACTAAAACAACTTTCTCGAATGGTGGTAGCTATCTCTGAGAAGAGATGTGGCTAATACGTGCATCCTTTCATGAATAATAATTACAATGAGGCTTCAAAGGTATTTTTAATATTATGCATGAATTCCAAAAACCTAGACATAAAAAAACCTAACCCTAGGAGGTGGAACACAAAAAGTTATGTGGGCCCCAATGTGTAAGTTGGTACCTCAACTTCTCGGGGTCATAACTTTTTCATACAGCCTCCATTTTAGGAAAGTGATAGCCTGTTGGAAATTTATTTTCAAGAACTACACACAATTCCATCAAACTCTAACTTTGTTTATAGTTTGATTGTGGAAAACCAAAAAAACATTGTTTAGGGCCCCAAAATGACCTTGGAAGTACATAACGATGTACTGACATGAAAATTTCCAAACTAAGTTAGTTGGATTAGGTGGGTGGTCACCAATATCCACCTAGAATATGTTTAGGGCTTCAGACAGACCCAAAAGTGTAGAACCCACAATTACAATGAAGTACAGAAGAATGCGTTGAACTAAAAACTTTCAAGAGGAGCCAATTGGAATAGGTAGTTGGCCACCAATATCCACATGGATCAATCATAGATGCATATATAAGGTGGATGATGAATATTATTACTAGTGTCATTCCTGCACAACCTACTTTTTTCACATAATCCTCTACCTTGTTAAAATAACTACTAAAACTAATAAACAATAGAGGACAAATTTGGGAAATTGGATCTACTCTAGGTGGTTAAAAGAAGGCGTTTTATCCTCCCCACCCTGGATCAATTCCTGGAATTGACATGTTGAGCTCTTAATGAGTATAGTTTTATATCAACCTTGTCATCATAAAAAAAAAGAACATTGACCTATGTCTAGAAATATTTAATATAATAATTTTGCATGCTTATGTTTGTCTTTATTTGGATATCAATGAAGAGATTTTTCAGAAAATTGTGTCATAACCTGAATTTGTGTTCAGATATGTTTATGATGATGATGATGATGGTTATTATTAACATCCACTAAGATCAAATGCTTAAAATATTTAAGAGAAGTGTTCTTAAATCACCATGCTTTTGATAAGTTAAAAGGTTAAGAAGGTCAGAATTGTAACAAATATTTTTATTTTGATCTTAGACAAATGTTTATAAATAAATATATGTTAGAGAATGAGAACCATACACAATTATTTCGCTATGAACATATTGTTTGTTATTATAGGCTTTGCTTTAAGCATGCACATTGTAGATTTTTACTTGAAAAAAAAGGTTTCTCAAGTTAAAAAATGGAAGAATTACAATCAAACATGTAGCTTTTGTAAATGGCCTTACCACACCCTCTAAGGAATGTGAATATCAATACAAACATGACTAAAGAATAAATTTCTTCATTGCTAATTTTCTTCCCTAAATGGTACTTTCTTGTATTGCCCTCTACAACCTAGTATGACTTAAATGTTGTCCCTTAATGTAGTTGATTCCAAAATATAATAGAAAAAGAAACTTAAGATTAGAGTGAAAACTTAAAATAAGGTTTTCACCTCAAGAGATTTGATCCCTATCAATGCCTAATAGATATGAAGTCCGGATAAATTTGAACAAGTATAAGTGAAGAGAAGAGATAATTTACATATATTAAATCTTTTTTAAAATTGAAAAAAAAATGATAAAAATAATGTAATACAAGAGATCAAGTGAATTCTTTTTTTTTGGTATACTAGTATACTTCTATATTGATATCATACAAAAAGTGTCATAGTCATGGTTATCTAAGGCCTTCCAAAATGGAAACCAAACCCCATACAACATTAAAGAGTGTCATTATATTGTCTAAGAAAATCATATGTATCTATTCTAACCCAAGACCACATACAGAGCCCCACGAGACTCGGAAAAAAAGAGAGATAGACAAGTAAAACCTGAGATAAAATTGAAGAACATGAGGTGGCTTGGCTGGCTTGATTAGATAAATATTTGATGTGCCTTGGCCTTGCCCTTTGTTTCATCTCCTAGTTCTTCTTCCACATCAATCAAGTTGGAGTCGGTTCCTTGGGATCCTAAAGTTCCTTTCATATCCACTATTTCATCTTTTTTGGATAGATCCTAGTCTATCACCTTGAAGCTAATCCCAAAATCCACCCTACATAGGCCAATGAATTTGGCTTCTAGTCACTCCATAGATTAAGCCTACTTGTCCTCTTTGTTATCCATAGATAAAGAAATGAGAGTTTTGGCAAGCAAGTAAAAATCCATTACTCTAAATAATTTGGCATATCTTGATCTTGAGAAACCTGAGTCTAATAACCACTCTTAAAATTCTTTCTTGATTTAATTCTTTGGAGTCTCCAACCATTTCTTCCAAGCCAGATTCACTAACTCCTCCATCCTTTTCTATATTTCAGGAGGAATGCCATGGTTATAAATTTTACTATCCTCATCCACAAATATTTCCACCCTTATGCAATGAGACTTAAGCATCACCCTTCTTTCTAGAGGAGGCTTGGTTGCACCTCTCCTTCTGCCCCCATGGCTACTATATTTTTGTATTTCCTTAGCTATAATTTCATCCATATTAATATTAGATAATCAAACGCGAGGCAAGTTAAACCCAGGAAGAGAAATTCCCTTCCACCCCTATGGTTATGACCATTAAAAAGGACCCCAACTAAAGTTGGGCCACCTTAGGGTAGAGAAAATTTCCAACAGAGTTTGGGCTAGGGGAATGATAAAACTAGGGAGTGTTTAAAAGAAACAATCTCACTTATGAAATGAGCAACATGTGATGGGACCTAAAAGACAACTGATATCAAATACGCATGAACCCCAAATATCCATCGAGATGCCACACCTATAGAAACGAGAGCTAAGAGAATGCCCAAAAAGGAAAACACCCAGAGGAATATGAAAAATATTACCTTGACTAAATGACTCAACCAAGATGGTGAGGGTCTAAATTTCATGCCTCAAGGATAAGCATTCATTTTCCCATTTCTTCGTTGCTTACGATAACCCTCTCTGCCATGAGCCCTAATATCCCACTCACCTATCATAACATTATTCTTATGGTTTAACCAAATCCCATTGGTATGAACCATCATTTGAAGTACAACTCTAGAGATGAGAAAATAGACTATCTGATTCTGAGGTGCTAACTAGTGTACACCCGCTCTAGTTTCATCTTTGGAATGTTTGTTTCACTAGCTCGAGAAGGCGATTTCATAATCCTCCGCCCCTCCCAACTCCTTGTACCTATGTACCTCTTAATGTAGGACGTCAACACATGTCCCTTGATTTTCATCATAGTGAAGAGTGGCATTCTAACTCACCTTGTGTGTGGTCAAGGGCCTACCTATTACCACCCCACATCCGAGGGATAAAATGAATTATTTTAATTACATATGATAATCCAATATAACTAAAAAGATAATCCAATAAATTGACCTAATAAGAGATACTTCAACATTAGGTGGTCCTCTGCAAGAGTGAATGATACAATGCAATCACAATTTTTTTTTTTCAATTCCAGCATACTCAAAACAAAAGTTGATGTATTTGAAATAAATAGAATACAATTAAACATTGATTGGTATGATACATTCATGAATTTCATGGAAAAATGCCTCAATCTTTTTTAAATATTGTATGTCAAATAGATATAATAGGCTATGACAAAGCTTATCAATGAGTAGTGAGGACATGTGTGAATGTGAGCTAACTTATCATTGTTATTCAAACAAAACCACATCACCTAAAATGACCCCTTGGTGATGGGCTTTCAAAGTTACTACCTCTCAATCTTGATTTGTTAACTTATTTGTTTCCTTACATCCAAAGAAGAAAAGCTCTTAACCGAACAAAACAAATTAGTAAATCAAATAAATATAAATCTTTAACCATAATTAAAATTAATTAATTATTATTATTTTTCAATATATTAAAAAATTAATTGCTAACAAAATAAACATTGAAAACTCATTTGTTGACTAATACATACAATCCATCACCCTTGGGTAGTCGACTTAGGGGCAAAATTTAAAAAAGAAAAACCGTATTTACATATGATGAAGGTTAACTCTTAACCAAGCTCAAATAAATATACAATCTTAAACCATAATTAAAATTAATTAATAATTATTATTTTCAATACAGTAAAAAATTAATTGCTAAAACAGATGAACAATGAAAGCCCATTTGTTCACTAATACATACAGAACATCACCCCTTGGGTGGTCGGCTCATGGGCGAAATTTAAAAAAAATAAAAACCTTATTTACATATATATTATATATGATGAACCAACTATATTTCATCCATTGTCAATATATCTTTTCATTATTGGTTTACTTCGTTGGAGCAGGCACAATCCAAGCTTTCCTTCCATTTTGCAGTGGCAAGAATCCAACACTCATCTGAGATTCAATTGCGAGGGAAATACAGAGTTGCCCCTCCATCCTCAAAGGAACCCAGACCTTGAAACATCATACATTCCATCGTATTTGTTCAGCGATAGAGAACCTGATTTGTTATTGGCATAGGGAAAATGACTACAAAATTGCAGGAAATACGTGTAAAAATTGAAGAATGGCTTCACTTGTGGGAGAAAAAAAAACCATATGTGAATTCTGATTTGAACCCAGTCTTACTTGTGCCTGGCATAGGGGGCTCTATATTAACAGCTGTGGATGAAAATGGAGATAAAGAACGGATTTGGGTCCGTGTTTCTGATGCTGAAACTAAATTCCAAAAAAAACTTTGGTCTGTTTTTGATCCGAAAACTGGAAAAACTATGTCCTTGGA
>JASDQU010682869.1:18248-29517 GCA_032191745.1 Picea mariana
AATTTTCCATTCACTGGGGCCCATGTTAATTTGGATTGGATCAATGGTGAAACATATGTACGCATATTCCATATTTATGATCCATTTTTCTTTCCAAATGGAACATCCAGACATATTTTTCAAGTTTATGAAAAATATTTCTTAAAAAATGTTTTCCACCAATCTTGTGTGCCGGTAACCAACTGCCACACCAATTTAGCACCCATGGCAAGATTCATAAGAAAAATATCTTTAATCGTCAGTCCTCCATTGTCTTTAGAATCCCACAACATTTTCCAATTGATTAGGTGAAACTTCTTATTATTAGTCTCCCCCCCTTCCCATAACGAAATTCTTATCCCCCTTGCTATTTGATTCATAATGCTTTTTGGGGTTAGAAGGGTAGAGACTTGATATATTGGCATCCCTGTTAATACCGATTTCATTAGGGTTGATTTTCTAGCTAGATTTATCCATCCCAAACCCCATTGACTAATTCTCTTTTCCATCTTATCTATAAATCCTTGCCATGCATGCAAGGTAGAGTTGCACAGAAAGACTAACATTCCTATATATTTGAAGGCAGTCCATGATGCTAGGCTAGGAAAGACCAATATTCATGAGATGACTTGAAGGCACTCCTTTTTAATGTTCCACCCAAATCTCTGAATTTTGAGGTTATTTACTCCCCCCCAAAAGAATTAAAAAATATATCAAGAATTGCTTTGAATCGCCTAGCTATAATTGTAGTTGTTACCACTAAGAATAAAGTATCGTCTGCAAATTGTGAATGGTTGATTTTTTTCACTCCCCTCATAAACCAAATCCCTTGTATTTTTCCCGAGATTCTTTCTTGTTCCAATTTTTGAATTAATTCCTCACCATTGTTATACAGAAGAAGGGTGACAACAAGCAACCTTGCGTTATTCCCTTTTTGCTTTTAAAAAATTATGTAGGTCTGCCATTAACAAGTGGGGCTATCCATGGTGAATCTATACACGATTATATCCAATGAATATATTACTCATCAAAATCAAACTTCCCTATAATTGCATAAAGAAAAGAATTATGTACTCTATTGAAAGCGTTCGCCATATCCATTTTTATTATCATTCATTTCTCCTTATTTATTCTTCTCATATATATGACCTCTTGAACTAAAACAATATTATCAACAATCTGCCTCTTCTACATGAATCCACCTTGATCCTTAGAAATTATCCTTAGTAGCACCACTTTTAATCGATTAGCAATAACTTTGGTTAAAATTTTATAGGCTGAGTTATGTAAAGAGTTCAAATGTGACTTCTTGTATATTAAAAATGCGTTTTAATTTAGAGCTTTAGAAGAACATATAAATTTGAAAAATTTGAATGTATACTTACTAACATCCTTGTCTAATTACTTGAAAAAATTCCTCTATAGATATGTTAGTTTCTTACTATGACCAATACTATTAAGAAACGTATTCATATTCATTTAATGCAAAATAGAAGATATATAATTTATCAAAAATAATTTATTAAACATTGCAATAATGCCATTTTGCATCTCTTTAACTTTTGTGGTCTTTGTATAATTTGAGTTATTGTAAGATGGTAAATGCCAACCACGTTTTGCACAAGAAATATCTTCTTATGCTTACATCCTTTGTCATTGAATACATGCTACATTTAATAACAATAAGGTCCATTTGCATTACTAAACATATATGCATGTTCTCATCTAAAACTTGTACTTGAGAATTTAAAATATCATTAGAGATAACTTATGTGTAACTGACAACTCCAAATAAGAGTATTATAGCGCTTTCCTTGTCCTGATATAAATATAAGTATAGATATAAGTGTTTGGAACATGAATATCTACATAACACTCATTATTGAATTCTCTTGGATTATATGTCCTTTTTCAACTTCAAGAAATGAAATTATTTTGAATGATCAAAGAGTAAATAATTTAGATGTTTTTAATCTACAATAAGCTTGCATATGTGTGAGTTTGTGTACATACATATACATATACATTAAATGGGCCTATCCTAGGTGGTTGTGAGAAGGATTTTTGTAACGGTCTTGAGCTTTGCAGAATCCAGTTTACCCTAGGGACCATCCTTAAAATGAGAGGAAGAGCTAGACGTGTTTCCTCGAATATGTATTTCACATAAAAATTATATATATATATATATATATAGAGAGAGAGAGAGAGAGAAAGAGAGAGATCCTACATCAATTCCATTGTCAAAATACAATACATACTAATCTATTATACATTGCATGCACATTAAAATCTGCCACTTTGTTCATATTCATATGAAAGCATACTAATGCATGCAAATCTTATCTATTAGAAAATTCAAACTTAACATACAATGGATATGTTTACAAATTATCCTTGATCCTTAAAGATACAAATCTGAATGGAATAGTAAGTATAGTTGACAAGCTGGTACAAGTTACAAGTATATATCCAATACTACATTTGAGGTAAAAAAAGATGTTTATTAAAACATTAATTTTGACTCCATATTTGCTATCATCTTTATTTGAATTATTTACTTAGGCATTGATTTATTCACATTTAAATTTTGATTTATCCACGTATATGAGGGTGGGTGTGGGGGGCTATATTAGAGAAAAAATATTTGGGTGGGGGGATATATTAGAGAAAACATAATAGGGAGACCATATTAGAGAAAACATATTTGGGTGGGGGGATATATTAGAGAAAACATATATGTGGGTGTGGGTGGGGGGCTATATTAGAGAAAACATATTTGGGTGGGGGGTATATTAGAGAAAACATGATAGGGAGACTATATTAGAGAAAACATATTTGGGTGGGGAGATATATTAGAGAAAACATATTATGTTTTCTCTAATATATCTCCCCACCCAAATATGTTTTCTCTAATATACCCCCCCACTCCTGCCCTCACCCTCATATACATATGTTTTCTATAATATATCCCCCCACCCCCACCCTACGTGAATTCAATTACATCCATGTCAAGATTAGATCTAGGTGGGTAAAAATTCTTGAGGGGAATGAGAATATCTCTCCAACCCATGAGAGGTATATAGAAAATATCTAAGTCTTCATGAAAATCAATAGTGTTTAAAGTCTACAAAGGATCTAAATCATTCTATTTGAAAGTGATAGAGAAGACAAAGGAGAGGATCTGGAGCTCATTGTGATAGAGCTATGACACCTAAAAGTATAATTCAATTCCCATTTGATGTGAAAAAATATTTTTGGTAAAATTGTAGGGTAAAAATCTTTGAGGAGAATGAGAATATCTCTCTAACCCATGAGAGGTATATAGAAAATACCTAAGTCTTCATGAAAATCGATAGTGTTTGAAGTCTATTAAAAAAATGTCACATGTATGAAAATGATTAATTTAGGGCTTTATTAAAATACGGTCAATTTAGTGAAAATCAACAATTTTATGGGTTTTGGTTGGGATTGAGATAACTTTCAAAATGGTTTTTTTTTTCTTCAAAGATATTTCATATTATAAACATAATGTTCTTTATCTTTAGATGTTTTCTTGGTTAATTATATAATCATTAATATATGCAAATCTTAATATAGAAAAAAGACACCTTGAAAAGTTAATGATGGTATGCTCAATTCATAAAAGTGGGGTGTTAATGTAGCTTTCACTAGGATTCAAGTCTTTATGCATGATGCAATGAGCCTTCAGACCAAAAACATTAAAATATTATGACCTCCTTCCTAGATTTTTTATCCATTGAGTAGTTTCATTTTGTTAAAAAATATACTATTTAATATTCAAGACAATTATATGAAAGCATAAACTATTAAAGTAGAATGGTTGTGTTTTTTTAAAGAAAATCTAATCCAATATTGGTTGAAATAGGAGAATGCCTAGTGGTTATATAGATGTGAAGAAAATGGATGAAGTAGTAAAATTATAAATGTTAAACATTTGAACATGCATATGATAAAAGATAAATATTTTTTTATTAAAATGTTTTTTCTAAAATAAACATTTATTATAAATAAAGAAAGAAGTATTTTAACAAATTTGGATGTTAAAGTACATATGAATTCAGTTAAATAATGTAATTTATATTTGTAGATGTAAATAAAATTGATGAAATAATAAAATTATAAATGTTAAACATTTGAAACATGTATATGATAAAAGATAAATAAATATTTTTTTATTAAAATGTTTTTCTAAAATAAACATTTATTATAAACAAAGAGGTATTTCAACAAATTTAAGTGTTAAAGGACATATGAATTCACTTGAATAATGGAATTTATAGAGGTAGAACAAATACCCTAAACAAAGTCATAGATCATGTCACATTGCTCTCTTGAATTTTGATTAAGGAAAATGATTAATGCACATTCTAGATAATTAAAGTTGATCTTAACATGAACACAATCCCTTAAGCATTCTTTTACTATACTTCCTTTATACCTGTTAAAGAGTCATCATTAGTCTCTTATGTGTTTCTATATCTATATAATATATAGTAAGTGATAAGCAAACTTCCTTTATACCTGTTAAAGAGTCATCATTAGTCTCTTATGTGTTTCTATATCTATATAATATATAGTAAGTGATAAGCAAAAGAAGAATGGTTATTACTTAATTTCAAAATACAAGGAATAAATTGAAAGTGAAGAAACACTTTGTGGAATATGTTGAGTATCACCATTTGTTTATGATAAAAAAAGGTATTGTAAAGTAAAATATGTTAGAACATTTCCATGTGATGATGAAGAGATAAATATTTTTGAGAAACACTTTGTGGAATATGTTGAGTATCACTATTTTTTTATGATAAAAAAAGGTATTGTAAAGTAAAATATGTTAGAACATTTCCATGTGACGATGAAGAGATAAATATTTTTGGGAAGAATTTGGACAAAATTTTAATATTTCAACACAACTACAAATACTATAAAATTTCATGTAGTAACCCAATATTGACCCTTGGACTATGTTCAATCAAGCTATGTAAATATTGTTTTGATGTGAGTATTTTCCCAGGTGTCTATCCTAGTGGAATTAGTTTATAAAACTCCATAGGATATATATTTGTATGTAGTATGTATAGATTCTTAGGGTAGAGTCCAAGGCCAAGGTATAACTAGAAAATGATGATTTTTCTAGAATTATATTATTTTATGTTTATGCTATTTATATTTCTTATCATGTGGTGATGTCAGATAACACATGTTTACAAAATTTAACATGATGAAATATAACATTAAGAAGATACAAGATTTTGTTGCTATTGTACTTATTGAAATTAATATTTTGTAATTGGGATATTAAACTTAACTATGTTAATGTTCACTATTTATATGGTTGTAGATTGATAGGGAAAGAGACCTATGGAAAAGGGAAATGCTGCATTAGAGGGAAATAGTATAGGTTCATGATGTGCATGGTCCATGACCTTACACATCCATCCACAACCACCGCAAATAATATATCAGTTCATTGTCCATTGAAGTAAAGCAATGTGGCTTAAGGTGTCTAATATATTAGTTCATTGTCCATTGAACTAAAGCAACGTGGCTTAAGGTGTCTTAGTTGTAAAAATTATTACCAACAAATCATTTTGGAAAGGTAGAAGTGGTGGCATCAAGCCATACATCTATTTCCTTTGTCATGGGCATTTATTATGATGCTCACGTAGTATTCTAAGAGGTGCCAACAATGGGTAATTGATCCCATGCCAATCGACTTGTAAATCTGGATATAAATGTTATGTCATCAATGTGTTTGACACTTTGTGTAGAAAGAGTGACAAGTTCCAAAAAAATCCAATACACTAACCCAAATCATGTCGATCTTCATAATTTATGAATCAACTTGTTTCCACTTTAATTTGGGTTTTAAAAATCTAGCTTTTTTATATGTATCCTTAAAACTCCATGTTGATAACATCTGGATGTTGAATGTTGTTATTAATGGAAATCAACTTCCTTGTAGTTTATCATTGAAACCACTAATTTAAAAATAGATTTTCTAATATTAACTAGGCATATAAATTACATCGTTGGAGGATGTGTGCATTGAAATAATTTGTTATGAACTTGATTTTCTGGTATGAGATTGAGGTATTTAAGGTAGATAGATATAGATACCATTACTAGTATATAATAGGACTTCATTCTAAGGGTTAACTTATAGTTTGAAAACAATTGGTTGGCTATGTATATGGTAGCAATGAATTCATGTTAGGGTTATACCTTCTTTAACCCATAATTAGATAGATATATTTCTATGTGTGGAGATTATTTCTAGTAAACAAGGTCCATGTAGTATTGTGAAATGAATAAATGTAATAAGGCTTACCAAAATGTTCCATTTACTAGAAAGTTCATTCTCTAAAATGTTCCTAGGAGGTAGATAGTACTATATAAAGAAGTATGCGCAATGTAATGAGATGTATGGTGAATTTATTTGTAATTGGAGCTCTGTTCAATTGGAGGTTTCCTCCTCGAAGAAGAAAGTGAGCATTGCTTCCATCAATATATGTATAACATTTTGTGGTACTCTAGTTCTTTATTTTTCTATTGTGGTTGCAATATGTCATTTATACAATAAATCTCGATAAATATAATATTTTTTCTCTACATCTTTCAATTTATTAATAAAGAACACCACAAGTGGTATCATAGCACTTTCCTAAGCACATATTTTAGATAATTTTTTTTCTATGCTAGAGAAGTGTTCTAATGTCTATAAATAACATAGTGATTTTATGTTTAATGGGTAAATATGCAATAGGGGAAGCATACACACATGAAATAATAGAGGTACCGCTATTGGTACCCCTTTGAGTAGTAACACATCAAACAACACCTATATCAGGACTTTCACTTCCACATACCCCAAAGTATTTCAAAATCTAACCAACCATCTTAATGCTATAGTGGCACCGAGAATAACACTCTTAAAGATTATTCTCTAGTACCAAGGTAATCGAGTTGTATGGCTAAGGGTACAGTCGAGCCTCCTTAGTTAGTTCCCTAAGAAATTGGGTTAAGTACTACTATTGGAAATCACATGTATATTAAAGATCTATATCACTTGGCACTCCCTTGTCCTCGGGACCCTTAAAACTCTACTCCTTGCTACTAGTCCAAAACACTCCTACGTAAAAAGTTGTATTGAGAATTTGAGCATTCAATCACTGGAAACCTTGATTCCTACTACTAGTTCATGGAATTCCTACATAAACTATAGTATTGAGAATTTGAGCATTCTGTCAACGCAATATTATTAAAGTGAGAGTATAACTCTATAGGAGTAAAAGAAAAATTTTGGGTACTAACCACACCTTTATTTGGGACCCATCTCAATAGAATATTTGTATTGCACTAATCGTCATGGTACCACTCTCCAGTAATCATGTTTCATGGACCCACTCTCCCCATTACCAATAAACTATTTAATAGACTGAGAAAGTTGTATTGATCACCTTGGTACCATTCTCCAATAACTTTTTTCCTATGGACCCCCATCTCTATGGCTACTAGAAACAATGAGATCAACTCACAAATCTCCTCCTTAGAAACTCTGTGTGATGAGTTGCAACACAAAAAAGAATTCATAGAATCCTTTGCAAAGAAAAAATTTGCTTCTATTAATGCAAATATCACCAAACTGGATTGGGACTCAGACCGATGACCCAACTCATGGCAATGTACAATCAATTCAAGGGTTATTTGCCAAGACCAACCATCCCAACCAAAGTGAAATGAATCATTCAATCCCATGAAGCCTCACTCTCACCCATTTGTTCATGATTCTATGAATTAGACATGGCATCAACTCATAGTGGATCTCAAAAAAATTGATAACTCCAACCCCATAAGCTAGGTCACTCAAATGGAACATAATTTTTCCTTGCATGGAATCATTGATGAATTAATGAAACTTCGCTTGGGTGTCTTATATTTATATCTTGAATACTAGAAAATGTGGAAATGACATAAGAACTCCCACCGAGGTTATATTTATTAGGCATAATTTGTCTCAGACCTTTATGAATGCTTTAAAATAGGCACTCATTATTTGGGCCACCTAACCAAGATGAAACAATCTAGTATACTCAAAGAGTTAATATCCACTTTTGATCAACTCACCATCTACACCAATGACATGTCAGATACCTTCTTTAGGGAATGCTTTATTAGTGGTTTGAAGGAAGAGATATGTGCCTAAGCCTTAATGGATCATCCTACTACTTGGTTGGAATCCTCTCAAAGAGCCAAGGAATCCCAAAAGGTGGTGAATGCCCAAATTGAAAAACCATCATTTATTCTCCATCCTTATCCCACCAATCCATCTCCTTCCTCTCCACCCCTCAAGATACACAAGTTAGCTCGTTTTGAAATTGTAGAATGCCAACTTAAAGTTATCTACTACAATTGTGATGATAAATATTTTCCTGGGAATAAATGTAAGGAGAAAATATTTGGATTGGATCATTATATAATTTTTCATCTATCTTGATGATTTTAGAGTGGAAAAAATTGGAGGAACCAACTTGCAGGGTCATTTTAATAGTAGGTGTCAGTTTGGAAAATTGGGGTTTGAAACCTTCCAGAGCCATTTTGAGGCATCAAACGACATTTTTTTTGGTAAAAAATTTCCCAACTAATGATAGGACCCCTTGATGTTATTCTACACATTGAGAAATTTCCAATGGTATAAAAATCATGTCAATAAGAGCTCATATGAAAAAGTTATGCCTATCGCAAGTTGACCTACCATGTTGACCACCAAGGTATGAGTGGATACCACGTTAGGCCCCATTACTCATGCAAATGAGGCTAGCCATGTATGAAATTTCAATAATATTATAGAAGGTCCAAAACCTTATCATAATTGAGGGTTGACGAAGTCAAAACCCTACACCTAGATGGCTATTGAGTGATGTTAAATACCAAGTTGCAAGGAGGAGAAGGGGTTCTATTCTCTTGCATTGTATCTTGTTCCATATCTAAGCATAACAATTGAGAGTGTTATTTTTGTGAGAATAACAAAGGATGATAGATTCCATAGCATCCATACATGCCATAGTGTCAAAGACAACTCCACAGAGAGTGTCTCTTTCTTTGTAATTGCATTTGAATAAAATAGAGCAGAGTGGCCTCACCTTCTAGTTGGGTTTTCTCCTATATTGGAATTCCTAGGTTATATGTTTAGTTGTGGATGGTGTGTGAATATTTATTTATATTCTCTATTTTCACATTTCATCTATTTCATACATTTAGTAGAAACAAACAATAATTAGAGAATCTAAGATCTAAAGGAAACTAACCTTCATAGTAAATATTTCAGTAATTTTATTATATCTATTATGACAAACTGTCCAGTGGAATATACACAATAGATTAGAGATCAATTGGTATCAAAACCATGATTTCTTGGGTTATTTATGGAAATTTGTAGGGATCTAGGAATTTGTTTAAGAAGAAAGTTGCATAATCGTAGCCATGGATGACGAGTTTGTTCATAAAAACCCTTAAGATCCAACATTGGAGAGATTTGCAAGGCTGGAACAAGCAAGCATGGTAGCTGATCTAGCAAGCATGTTCACATCGATTGGAGAGGTTGGATGCTCTAACTCTGAGATCAGATCATAAGGGAAATCAAGTGACATAAAGACCTAGAAAAGGAGTCGAGGAAAGAGCTCGAGAAAGAGAGGTCGAGTTCTAGTACCATAAACCCTTCATAGTATTTATTCAATATGGATGAAAAAATGGACGTAAAGCCATACCAAGGTGAGATCGATGCATTAGAACTGAATCATTGGTTGCAACAACTAGAATTTTATTTCAACATTCACCATATAAATGAAGAACAAAAGATATCATTTTTCAGATTGAAGTTAGAGGGACATGTATTAACTTGGTAGGAAATACGTACATAAACACTTAGGTTGGAGGGTGATATGCTAGTAACTAGGTGGGAGAGATTCAAAACCCTCATCAAGTCCCAATTATACCCTATTGGGTATGTGTAGGAAAAATGAATCCGGTGGCACTACTTCAGGCAAAAGCAAGGGTATAATGTACATGAGTACACCATTGAGTTCAGAAATATGACCATAATGTTGGGTATCTCTCCCAAGAACCCATATGTACTCCTCAAGTATCTAGGGGGTATGCATATCCATCTATGAAAACAAGTGATTCTTTTCAAGCTAAGGGAAATGGATGAAGCATGTGTACAAGAACAATATTTGGAAAACATAGGTCACAAGAAAAGGAATCCAAGCGGTTCCAAGTAGAAAGAGCACCAGGAGGCTTCCAAGGAGGTGAAGAAGAAGTGGAAAGGGGGAACGGATAAGAATATTAAAACCACTTTACATCAATGTAAGGATCCCGACAACCATTGCAATCATTGCAATATTGATGGCCACATTGAGGAAAAGTGTTGGAAACTACATCTAGATTTGAACTCGAAGAACCAAAAGAAGGAAGAAAATAAAAAGAATATTCTAGCCACATATTTGAGCAATCAGGTCAAAATAATATCTGATGTGGATGAGAATATTGTCTGCACATCAGTGCAGAAGGAGATACATATGAGTAGCCTTCATCACCAGGAAGAGAAAGAGATGACCTAACTCTTCCACATCATATTCTAGGTCAAGAAGACCATGGTAGATGCTTTGTTTGCCTCTGGTTGATAGGATAATATAATAGAATTGGATCTGGTCATGAAGCTTGGATTGGAGGTTCGTGACCATCCTAGCTCCTATCCTTTGGGTTGGGTAAACATGGATGCATAGATAAAGGTAACATAATAGTGTAAGATTAAATTTGTTGTAAGTGTTGAATTTATTGATGAATTGGAATTGGACATAGAACCCCTTGACATATGTGGAGTATTGTTTGGAATACCCTACATGTATACGAGGGATGGAATCTTCGTGTGGAGAGCCAATCGATACTGACTAATCTAGGATGGGGAGTCCTACATCATCAACGCACATAAAGGAAAGTCAAAGATCTCACTGGTAAGTGCTAATCAAGCCAAAAAGTTAATTAGTTCCATTAAGAAATATGTTTTACTTTTCTTAAGAGAAAAATAGACTAAGGATGAGTTGATAAGAGTAAAGGTATCCATGGAGGGGTGTACTAAAGAGAATAAACATTAGTTGGAGGAGTTTCTACAAGCTTATAGAGGAGTGTTCCATGAACCTAAAGGGATACCACCCAAGAGGGAAGTGGAGCACAAAATATAGTTATTTCTAGACTGCCCATTGCCAAATGT
>JASDQU010682869.1:30640-45872 GCA_032191745.1 Picea mariana
GGGGGGCTATATTAAAGAAACCATATTTGGGTGGGGGGTATATTAGAGAAAACATAATAGGGAGATTATATTAGAGAAAACATAATTGGGTGGGGGGATATATTAGAGAAAACATATTATGTTTTCTCTAATATATCCCCCCACCCAAATATGTTTTCTCTAATACACCTCCCCACTTCTGCCCTCACCCTCATATACATATGTTTTCTATAATATATCCCCCCACCCCCACCCTACGTGAATTCAATTACATCCATGTCAAGATTAGATCTAGGTGGGTAAAAATTCTCGAGGGGAATGAGAATATCTCTCCAACCCATGAGAGGTATATAGAAAATATCTAAGTTTTCATGAAAATCAATAGTGTTTAAAGTCTACAAAGAATCTAAATCATTCTTATTTGAAAGTGATAGAGAAGACAAAGGAGAGAATTTGGATCTCATTGTGATAGAGCTATGACACCTAAAAGTATAATTCAATCCCCATTTGATGTGAAAAAATATTTTTGATAAAATTATAGGGTAAAAATCCTTGAGGGGAATGAGAATATCTCTCTAACCCATGAGAGGTATATAGAAAATACCTAAGTCTTCATGAAAATCAATAGTGTTTGAAGTCTATTAAAAAAATATCACATATATAAAAATAATTAGTTTAAGGATTTATTAAAATAAAGTCAATTTAGTGAAAATCAACAATTTTATGGGTTTTGGTTGGGATTGAGATAACTTTCAAAATAGTTTTTTTTCTCTTCAAAGATATTTCATATTATAAACATAATGTTCTTTATCTTTAGATTGTTTTCTTGGTTAATTATATAATCATGCAAATCTTGATATAGAAAAAAAACACCTTGAAAAGTTAATGATGGTATGCTCAATTCATAAAAGTGGGGTGCTAATGTAGCTTTGACTAGTATTCAAGCCTTTATGCATGATGCAATGAGCCTTCAAACTAAAAACACTAAAATATTATGACCTCCTTCCTAGATTTTTTATCCATTGAGTAGTTTCATTTTGTAAGAAAATATACTCTTTAATATTCAAGACAATTATATGAAAGCATAAACTATTAAAGTAGAATGGTTGTGTTTTTAAAGAAAATCTAATCTAATATTGGTTGAAATAGGAGAATGCCTAGTGGTTATATTATTTATAGATGTGAAGAAAATGGATGAAGTAGTAAAATTATAGATGTTAAACATTTTAACACGCATATGATAAAAGATAAATATTTTTTTATTAACATGTTTTTTCTAAAATAAATATTTATTATAAACAAAGAAAGAAGTATTTCAACAAATTTGGGTGTTGAAGGACATATGAATTCAGTTAAATAATGTAATTTATATTTGTAGATGTAAAGAAAATTGATGAAGTAATAAAATTGTAAATGTTAAACACGTGAAACATGTATATGATAAAAGATAAATATTTTTTATTAAAATGTTTTTCTAAAATAAACATTTATTATAAACAAAGAGGTATTTCAACAAATTTGGGTGTTGAAGAACATATGAATTCACTCGAATAATGAAATTTATAGAGGTAGGACAAATACCCTAAACAAGAGTCTTAGATCATGTCACATTGCTCTCTTGAATCTTGATTAAGGAACATTTTAGATAATTAAAGTTGATCTTAACATGAACACAATCCCTTAAGCATTCTTTTACTATACTTCCTTTATACCTGTTAAAGAGTCATCATTAGTCTCTTATGTGTTTCTATATCTATATAATATATAGTAAGCCATAAGCAAAAGAAGAATGGTTATTGCTTAATTTCAAAATACAAGGAATACATTGAAAGTGAAGAAACACTTTGTGGAATATGTTGAGTATTACTATTTTTTTTATGATAAAAAAAGAGTATTGTAAAGTAAAATATGTTAGAACATTTCCATGTGACGATGAAGAGATAAATATTTTTGAGAAACACTTTGTGGAATATGTTGAGTATCACCATTTTGTTATGATAAAAAAAAGGGTATTGTAAAGTAAAATATGTTAGAACATTTTTATGTGACGATGAAGAGAAAAATATTTTTGGGAAGAATTTGGACAAAATTTTAATATTTCAACACAACTACAAATACTATAAAATTTCATGTAGTAGCCCAATATTGACCCTTGGACTATGTTCAATCAAGCTATGTAAATATTGTTTTGATGTGAGTATTTTCCTAGATGTATATCTTAGTGGAATTAGTTTATAAAACCCCATAGGATATATATTTGTATGTAGTATGTATAGATTCCTAGGGTAGAGTCGAAGGCCAAGGTATGACTAGAAAATTATGATTTTTCTAGAATTATATTATTTTATGTTTATGCTATTTATATTTCTTATCATGTGGTGATGTCAAATAACACATGTTTACAAAATTTAATATGATGAAATATAACATTAAGAAGACACAAGATTTTGTTGCTATTGTACTTATTGAAATTAATATTTTGTAATTGGGATATTAAACTTAACTATGTTAATGTTCACTATTTATATGGTTGTAGATTGATAGGGAAAGAGACCTATTTATATGGTTGTAGATTGACAGGGAAAGAGACCTATGGAAAAGGGAAATGTTGCATTAGAGGGAAATAGTATAGGTTCACAATGTGCATGGTCCATGACCTTACATGTCCATCCACAACCACCGCCAATAATATATCATTTCATTGTCCATTGAAGTAAAACAATGTGGCTTAAGGTGTCTAATATATTAGTTCATTGTCCATTGAACTAAAGCAATGTGGCTTAAGGTGTCTTAGTTGTAAGAATTATTACCAACAAATCATTTTGGAAAGGTAGAAGTGGTGGCATCAAGCCATACATCTATTTCCTTTGTCGGGCATTTATTATGATGCCCACGTAGTATTCTAAGAGGTGCCAACAATGGGTAATTGATCCCATGCCAATCAACTTGTAAATCTGGATATAAATGTTGTGTCATCAATGTGTTTGACACTTTGTGTAGAAAGAGTGACAAGTTCCAAAAAAATCCAATACACTAACCCAAATCATGTCGATCTTCATAATTTCTGAATCAACTTGTTTCCACATTAATTTGGGTTTTGAAAATCTAGCTTTTTGTATGTATCCTTAAAACTCCATGTTGATAGCATCTGGATGTTGAATGTTGTTATTAAAGGCAATCAACTTCCTTGTAGTTTATCATTGAAACCACTAATTTAAAAATAGATTTTCTAATATTAACTAGGCATATAAATTACATTGTTGGAGGATGTGTGCATTGAAATAATTTGTTATAAACTTGATTTTCTAGTATGAGATTGAGGTATTTAAGGTAGATAGATATAGATACCATTACTAGTATATAATAGGACTTCATTCAAGGGTTAACTTATAGTTTGAAAACAATTGGTTGGCTATGTATATGGTAGCAATGAATTCATGTTAGGGTTATACCTTATTTAACCCATAATTAGATAGATATATTTCTATGTGTGGAGGTTATCTCTAGTAAATAAGGTCCATGTAGTATTGTGAAATGAATAAATGTAATAAGGCTTACCAAAATGTTCCATTTACTAGAAAGTTCATTCTCTAAAATGTTCCTAGGGGGTAGATAGTACTATATAGGGCAGTATATGTAATGTAATGATATGTATGGTGAATTTATTTGTAATTGGAGCTCTGTTCAATTGGAGGTTTCCTCCTCGAAGAGGAAAGTGAACATTGCTTCCATCAATATATGTATAACATTTTGTGGTACTCTAGTTCTTTATTTGTCTATTGTGGTTGCAATATGTCATTTATACAATAAATCTCGATAAATATAATTTTTTTTCTCTACATATTTCAATTTACTAATAAAGAACACCACAAGTGGTATCATAGCACTTTCCTAAGCACATATTTTAGATAAAAAAAATTCTATGCTAGAGAAGTGTTCTAATGTCTATAAATAACATAGTGATTTTATGTTTAATGGGTAAATATGCAGTAGGGGAAGCATACACACATGAAATAATAGAGGTACCCCTATTGGTACCCTTTTGAGTAGTAACACATCAAACAACACCTATATCAGGACTTTCACTTCCACATACCCCAAAGTATTTCAAAATCTAACCAACCATCTTAATGCTATAGTGGCACCGAGAATAACACTCTTAAAGATTATTCTCTAGTACCAAGGTAATCGAGTTGTATGGCTAAGGGTACAGTCAAGCCTCCTTAGTTAGTTCCCTAAGAAATTGGGTTGAGTACTACTATTAGAAATCACATGTATATTAAAGAGCTATATCACTTGGCACTCCCTTGTCCTTGGGACCCTTAAAACTCTACTCCTTGCTGCTAGTCCAAAACACTCCTATGTAAAAGGTTGTATTGAGAATTTGTGCATTCAATCACTAGAAACCTTGATTCCTACTACTAGTCCATGGAATTCCTACATAAACTATAGTAGTGATAATTTGAGCATTTTGTCAGTGCAATATTATTAAAGCGAGAGTATAACTCTATAGGAGTAAAATAAAAATTTTGGGTACTAACCACACCTTTATTTGGGACCCATCTTGATAGAATATTTGTGTTGCACTAATCGTCATGGTACCACTCTCTAGTAATCCTGTTTCGTGGACCCACTCTCCCCATTACCAATAAACTATTTATTAGATTGAGAAAGTTGTATTGATCACCTTGGTACCATTCTCCAATAATTTTTTTCCTATGGACCCCCATCTCTATGGCTACTAGAAACAATGAGATCAACTCACAGCTCTGTGTGATGAATTGCAACACAAAAAATAATGCACACACTCCTTTGCAGAGCAAAAATTTGCTTCTATTAATGAAAATATCGCCAAACTAGAATGGGACTCAGACCGATGACCCAACTCATGGCAATGTACAATCAATTCAAGGGTTATTTACCAGGACCAACCATCCCAACCAAAGTGAAATGAATCATTCAATCCCATGAAGTCTCACTCTCACCCATTTGTTCATGATTATATGAATTAGACACGGCATCAACTCATAGTGGATCTCAAAAAATTTGATAACTCCAACCCCATAGGCTAGGTCACTCAAATGGAACACAATTTTTCCTTGCATGGAATCATTGATGAATTAATGAAACTTCGCTTGGGTGTCTTATATTTATATCATGAATACTAGAAAATGTGGAAATGACATAAGAACTCCCACCGAGGTTATATTTATTAGGCATAATTTGTCTCAGACCTTTATGAATGCTTTAAAATAGGCACTCATTATTTGGGCCACCTAACCAAGATGAAACAATCTAATATATTCAAAGAGTTAATATCCACTTTTGATCAACTCACCATCTACACCAACAACATGTCAAATACCTTCTTTAGGGAATGCTTTATTAGTGGTTTGAAGGAAGAGATATGTGCCTAAGCCTTAATGGATCATCCTACTACTTGGTTGGAATCCTCTCAAAGAGCCAAGGAATCCCAAAAGGTGGTGAATGCCCAAATTGAAAAACCATCATTTATTCTCCATCCTCATCCCACCAATCCATCTCCTTCCTCTCCACCCCTCAAGATCCACAAGTTAGCTCATTTTGAAATTGTAGAATGCCAACTTAAAGTTATCTGCTACAATTGTGATGATAAATATTTTCCTGGGAATAAATGTAAGGAGAAAAGATTTGGATTGGATCATTATATAATTTTTCATCTATCTCGATGATTTTAGAGTGGAAAAAATGGGAGGAACCAACTTGCAGGGTCATTTTAATAGTAGGTGTCAGTTTGGAAAATTGGGGTTTGAAACCTTCCAAAGCCATTTTGAGACATCAAACAACATTTTTTTTGGTCAAAAATTTCCCAACTGATGATAGGACCCCTTGAGGTTATTCTACACATCGAGAAATTTTCAATGGTATAAAAATCATGTCAATAAGAGCTCATATGAAAAAGTTATGCCTATTGCAAGTTGACCTACCATGTTGACCACCAAGGTACAAGTGGATACCACGTTAGCCCCCATTACTCATGCAAATGAGGCTAGCCATGTATGAAATTTCAATAATATTATAGAAGGTCCAAAACATTATCATAATTTAGGGTTGACGAAGTCAAAACCCTACACCTAGATGGCTATCAAGTGATGTTAAATACCAAGTTGCTAGGAGGAGAAGGGGTTCTATTTTTTTGCATTGTATCTTGTTCCATATCTAAGCATAACAATTGAGAGTTTTATTTTTGTGAGAATAACAGAGGATGATAGATTCCATAGCATCCATACATGCCATAGTGTCAAAGTCAACTCCACAGAGAGTGTCTCTTTCTTTGTACTTGCATTTGAAGAAAATAGAGCAGAGTGGCCTCACCTTCTAGTTGGATTTTCTCCTGTATTGGAATTCCTAGGTTATATATTTTGTTTATTTGTGGATGGTGTGTGAATATTTATTTATATTCTCTATTTTCACATTTCATATATTTCATACATTTAGTAGAAACAAACAATAATTAGAGAATCTAAGATCTAAAGGAAACTAACCTTCATAGTAAATATTTCAGTAATTTTATTATATCTATTATGACAAATTGTGCAGTGGAATATACACAATAGATTAGAGATCAATTGGTATCAAAACCATGATTTATTGGGTTATTTATGGAAATTTGCAGGGATCTAGGAATTTGTTTAAGAATAAAGTTGTATAATCGTAGCCATGGACGACGAGTTTGTTCATAAAAATCCTCAAGATCCAACATTGGAGAGATTTGCAAGGATGGAACAATCAAGCATGGTATCTCTAGCAAGCATGTTCACATCGATTGGAGAGGTTGGAGACTCTAACTCTGAGATCAGATCATAAGGGAAATCGTGTGACATAAAGACCTAGAAAAGGAGTCGAGGAAAGAGCTCAAGAAAGAGAGGCCGAGTTATATTACCATAAACCCTTCATAGTATTTATTCAATATGGAAGAAAAAATGGACGTAAAGCCATACCAAGGTGAGATCGATGCATTAGAACTGAATCATTGGTTGCAACAACTAGAATTTTATTTCAACGTTCACCATATAAATGAAGAACAAAATATATCATTTTTTAGATTGAAGTTAGAGGGACATGTATTAACCTGGTAGTAAATGCATACATAAACACTCAGGTTGGAGGGTGATATTCTAGTAACTAGGTGGGAGGGATTCAAAACCCTCATTAAGTCCCAATTCTACCCGATCGGGTATGTGTAGAAAAAATGGATCTGGTGGCACTACTTCAGGCAAAATCAAGGGTATAATGTACATGAGTACACCACTGAGTTTAGAAATATGACCATAATGTTGGGTATCTCTCCCAAGAACCCATATGTACTCCTCAAGTATATAGGGGGTATGCATATCCATCTATGAAAAAAAGTGATTCTTTTCAAGCCAAGGAAAATGGATGAAGCATGTGTACAAGAACAATATTTGGAAAACATAGGTCAGAAGAAAAGGAAGCCAAGTGGTTCCAAGTAGAAAGAGAACCAGGAGGCTTCCAAGGAGGTGAAGAAGAAGTGGAAAGGGGGAACAGATAAGAATATGAAAACCATTGTATATCAGTGTAAGGATCCCAACAACCATTGCAATCATTGCAATATTGATGGCCACATTGAGGAAAAGTGTTGGAAACTACATCCAGATTTGAACTCAAAGAACCAAAAGAAGGAAGAAAATAAAAAGAACATTCTAGCCACATATTTGAGCAATCAGGTCAAAATAATATCTGATGTGGATGAGAATATTGTCTACACATCACTGCAGAAGGAGATACATATGAGTATCCTTCATCACCAGGAAGAGAAAGAGATGACCTAACTCTTCCACATCATATTCCAGGTCAAGAAGACCAAGGTAGATGCTTTGTTTGCCTCTGGTTGATAGGATAATATAATAGAATTGGATCTGGTCATGAAGCTTGGATTGGAGGTTCGTGACCATCCTAGATCCTATCCATTGGGTTGGGTAAACAAGGATGAATAGATAAAGGTAACATAATAGTGTAAGATTAAATTTGTTGTAAGTGTTGATTTTACTGATGAATTGGAATTGGACATAGAACCCCTTGACATATGTGGAGTATTGTTTGGAATACCCTACATGTATACGAGGGATGGAATCTTCGTGTGGAGAGCCAATCGATACCGAATAATCAAGGATGGGGAGTCCTACATCATCAACGCACATAAAGGAAAGTCAAAGATCTCACTGGTAAGTGCTAATCAAGCCAAAAAGTTAATTAGTTCCATTAAGAAATATGTTTTACTTTTCTTAAGAGAAAATTAGACTAAGGATGAGTTGATAAGAGTAAAGGTATCCATGGAGGTGTGTACTAAAGAGAAGAAACATTAGTTGGAGGAGTTTCTACTAGCTTATAGAGGAGTGTTCCATGAGCCTAAAGGGATACCACCCAAGAGGGAAGTGGAACACAAAATATAGTTATTTCTAGACTGCCCATTGCCAAATGTTGGGCTATATAGATAGTCCATTTTGGAAGCAAATGAAGTGAAGAAGCAATTGTAGTAGTTGTTGGAGTAGGGTGTGATTCGACCAAACACCTCACCTTGTGGGTCAAATATCATAATTGTACCAAAGAAGGATGGGACTTGGTGAATGTGTATCGAATGCAGAGTATTGAACATGATTACACTACAAAATTGATACCCTCTAACCAAGATCAATGATCTATTCGATCAGTTGTAACATGCAAAAAATTTCACCAAGGTGGATCTCAAATCAAGATACCACCAGGTACACATCAAGAAGACACTTAGAAGAATGCCTTTAATACAAGGAAATATTTGTATGAATGGTTGGTCTTTCCATTTGGTTTATGTAACACACCAACTACATTTATGAAACTGATGAATGATGTATTATGCCCATATCTAGACTAATTTGTTATAGTCTATTTGGATGATATACTTTTTTATAGTGCTACATGGGAGGAGCACATCTCATGTAGGCGTTATAGACTTTGAAGAAGCACCAATTGTCAACTAATCTCAAGAAATGTGATTTTTCTCAACAATCTTTGGTGTATTTTGGGTATGTGATCGATGTAGGGGAGCTCAAGATAGATCTCATAAATATGAAGGCCGCCATGAAATGGATAGTTCTTATAAATGTCACTGAAGTTAGAAGTTTTGTTGGGGAAACACAATACTTGTGGAAGTTCATATCTTCATTTTCATCAGTAGCTGCACCACTCCACAACATAATAATGAGTGGTAAGAGTTTCCAATGGGTGAAGAATCAACAAAAGGATTTCGATGAGATTAAAATAAATATTAGTCAACCACCATGTCCGACATTACCAAAATTTCAAAAGAATTTCAAAGTGGAGATAGATGCAAGTGGGTATTCCATGGGAGTAGTTTTGATGCAAGGAGGAAGGCATGTATACTATCATTATGAAATATTTCATGGAGCAGTTCTCAACTACCCTACCCATGAAAAGGAAATCTATGCCTTTGTTCAAGCTATCAAGAAGTGGAAACACTATCTGAGGGGAAGGAGACCATCTTACACATAGATCACGAACCACTGCAGTATTTGCAGGCCCAGAGTAAGCTACAACAAACCAGACATTACAAGGGGATGGTGTTTTTACAACAATTTCATCTAGTCATCAAGTATAAGAAGAGTAGAAAAAACATGTTGGAAAACATTCTTTCAAGTCCACCCACATCCAAGATTACATATTTGGTAAATTTTATGCACATGGATCCTTTTACCCATGATGCATACAGAGAGGAATACATAGAAGATGAGGACTTCAAGGAGGTGTTTCAGTAACTATAGCGACAAATTCATATAGAATAAGGTGACGAAAAATGCTAACTATCATTTCCAAAATGGATTACTTTACAAGCTCGACAAGATGTGTGTCACTAAATGTGAATGACTGCAACTTGTCAAAGAATCTCATACCTCCAAGGTTGCATGACATTTTGGTGTTGCGAAGAAGGTTTCCAACTTACAAAGGTATGTGTATTGGACTAGAATGCAAGAAGATGTAGAAAAGTATATTACATGATGCATACTTTGTTTTACCAACAAGCCCAATAATAGGAAGCAAGGTCTATACCATCCCTTACATGTACCCAATCAACCTTGGGAAATCATGTACATGGATTTTGTGGGAGGTTTAGAAACAACCAGGAAGAGACATGAATATATATTTGTGGTAGTTGACGGGTTCAACAAGATGTGCTTTCGTATGCCTTGTAAAATTATCATCAAAGGACAAGAAGATACAAAAATGTTCTTTGAATAGGTCTGGGTGCAATTTGGAATACCAAAGAGCATCATTTTAGATAGAGATACCATATTTCTCAATACATGTTGGACTACATTGTGGGAGAATATGGACACTAAGTTAAAGAGATATAAAACATTCCATCCACAAACAGATGGGAATACATAAGTAGTCAACAAGACTTTGGTGCAAATTTTGAGGGGTTTCAAGTAGAACCATCTGAATACCTGGTATGAAAATCTGATCTACATACAACACTCTTATACTAGATAATTCCACACGTCTATTGGTAAGTCACCTTTTGAAACTTGCTTTGGATATTTTGCACCTTCACCCTTGGATGTTGTATATGGAAAACAAGGAGGAGTGAGGGAGGACCTTATAGGAGATGCATTGAGAGAAAAAAAAATTGTTGAGAAGATTAGGAAAATCTATTTGCAAGTACAAGATATGTTGAAGAAGTAATAAGAAAAATACAAGGCTAGACATGATAAACACATAACCGAGAAAGCATTCAAAGTGAGAGACGGAGTTTGGCTATAGCTAAACAAGGAAAGAATATAGGGTCTTGATAATAATATCAAGGATCTATGGTATGTACCTTTCGAGATATTAGAGAAGGTGGGAGATAATTCCTACAGACTCAGTCTATCCCCATACATACACATTTACTCAATAGTGAATGTGGAGAATCTCAAACTCTACGAGCATTCCATGTTGGATCAGGAGGAGGAGAAGGTCTTACCTTCCATAGAGGAATTAGCACTAGATTCTTAGGTAGAGTTGGAAGAGGACACAATTTTTCATAAGAAATAAAAAATTACAAGAAAGGGGCAACATGACCTTTGGTATATTGGGTTGAAAGGACAAATTTCGAGAAAAGTAAAGTGGTACTCCAGGGAGAAGGTAGAGGAAACATTTCCTCACCTCATTCAGTAAATATTTTGGGGACCAAAAGCTTCCCTAAATGGAGAAGTACAAACTTGATTGTATCAATAGATTATTTTTCATCTATCTCGATGCTTTCATAGTGGAAAAAATTGGAGGAACCAACTTGTAGGGTCATTTTAATGCCAGGTCCCAATTTGGAAAATTGGGGTTTGAAACCTTCCAAATCAATTTTGAGGCATCAAATGGTATTTTGGGGGGTCAAAACCTTCATACCCTATTCTAAGACTCCTTGAATCTATTCTACACTTTGAGACCTTTCCAACGGTGTGAAAATCCCTTTAATCAAAGCTTGTATGAAAAAGTTATGCCTCCCACAAGTTGACTACCATGGTATGAGTGTATGCTATATTAGCCCCCTTTATTAATGCAAATGGGGATATTCATGTATGGAATTTAAATAATATTCTGGAAGTGCCAAAACCTTATTATAATTGAGGGTTGAGAAATTCAAAACCCTGCTCCCATATGGCTATCGAGCGATGTTAAATATTGGGCCTCTAGGAGGAGAATGGGTTCTATTATTTTTCATTGTATCTTAATCCATAGCTAAACATAACAACTAAGAGTGGTATTTTTTTTAGCATAATAGAGGAGGATAGATTCTTTAGCAGCCATACAGGCCACAGTGTCAAAGGCAACTCCATAGAGAGTGTCTCTTTCTTTGTACTTGCATTTGGAGAAAATAGAGCAGAGCAACCTCACCTTCTAGCTGAGTTTTCTCCTGTATTGGGTTTCCTAAGTTATATATTGTGTTTATTTGTGGATGGTGCTTGAGTATTTATTTTTGTTCTCTATTTTTCTCATTTAATCTATTTCATACATTAAGAAGAAAAAATCAATAATTAAAGAATCTGAGATATAAAGGAAAGTAGCCTTCACAGGAAATATTTTAGTAATTTTGTTAGACACATTGTGGTGAACTGACTAGCGGAATATCCACGATAGTTTACATATCAGGAAAAAATTATGTCCATTTCAAAGGAAATTTCAGATGATGAAGCTAAAGCTATATCTCAAGAGCCTCTACCTCCACCTGTTGAAGACATTCCTCCATCTTCTTAGCAAGATGTGGAACCCTAAATCTCCTTGCATTCCTTGACTAGTATTTTGTCCCCCCAAACCCTCAAATTGATTGGATACATCAAACATAGAAAATTCATTATCTTAATTGAAATAGCACCCATAACTTCATTCACCAATGGGTATCCAAAGAAACACACTGCTATATCCATGCTGTGAACAAAATCTAGATCATGATTACTAATGGAGGTTCCATGAAATGTGGGGGTTGTTGTGAAAATGTCCATCTTCAAATAGGTGTTTTTTCCTTGAAAACCCACATTTTTTCTATTGAAATGGGTGGATGTGACATTGTTTTGGGTGTTGAATGGTTACAGACATTAGGTCCCATCACCATGGATTTCCTTGAGTTATACACGAGTTTCCAAATATAGGATGGGCATTGCTACATTTTCCAAAGAATCACAACCATTTCTCCATATATCATCAACTAACACCATATAGAAAAACTTCTTATAAAAAGGAATTCAAGCATTGTTGACCAATTCCCTACCATTCAAGCCTTTGGGACACCTTCCCAACCCATCCATCATAACATACAGTTAGTCTTGTCCAAACACCAATCTATCTTTGAAACTCCCCAAGGCTTCCCCCCCTCCCAAGGTGTGCATGATCATTATATTCCATTCATATCAAGTATCCTCCCATCCAATGTATGCCCTTATTGCCACCTATTTGCCCCAAAAAATGAAATAGAAAATATAGTTCAAGAGTTGGTAGCTACTGGTGTCATCCACCCTGTTAAGAACCTAAATAGATCTACAAATATAATCACCACAAATACTGAATACACAATAGATCCACAGAGTAATATAGAATAACAATATGCAAAATCTCTTTTATTACTATCAAACCCTTGAGGTAGGGCAACACCGTACAATGGATCCTATTATGGAAGGGATCCTCTCCTGTTCACTTGCCTCTTCAAGGGGGCATCCTCCTATTGAGGGACCGCTCCAAATAAAATAATTCTCTTCATATCTCATTACATTGTTTGAACCCCTTTATATAGTGCTACCATCACCTAAGAACATTCTAGAGGAGGAATCTTCTAGAAGTAGAACCTTCTAAGAAGTCCTCTTACATTTATTTACCTAACTACCCATTTATTATATCTAACTACCATAGAGGGCCTTATTTAATAATATAGTGGACCTAGTCCACCTTACATTGAATGGTCTCTACTATTATCACTATGGTCCCTCTGCCCCCCACTACCTCTCTAGCTACTTTACATTCCATCCCCCTTATGAAAGCGTTGTCCTCAATTCTTGATGTACAACCATATACCAGGGTCCCATGGATAAGTGAGGACCATAGTGCTGAAGTAGACTAGAGAACGAGGGCCCCATTGAGAAATGGAAGCCACCATGTTGAAGTAGTCCAACCGCCATTGTAAACTAGGTCCCCATGTCCAATTTCTCATGAACCCCACATGGAAGATATCGACACTCAATAACCAACTGAAAATGATGCTCCCAATACTGAAACCTATCATGTGGATCCAAATACGAATATCCATCCACATAGTGGGAGATGATCAAAGATGAATATGGAAGGAGAAATAACATTATAGAATATGCAGGTTGGACGCTGGTAACTAGCTCGTGATGTGGGACATTGATGTTCTCTACAGAAGGTGGAGTAGAGTCATCAAATAAAATATGGAAGTGGTTGTCATCCCAGAAATGGAAACTATCCATAAACCCATTATTGCAATCAGCCTCAAAATCATACCAAGCATATATTTCTTGATTATATTCATCCCTGAGGTCTTCCATAATAAATCTATCCTGCATGTTATCCAATGAATCTTGAATACTACAAAAACTATCATGGAGGCCATTTACAAGGCCATTCAATGTGTCAAACAATTGGGCTTTGAATGCTTCAGTAATCTGTAGAATTTCTTTGAGGGTTTGAAAAGAAATAGCCATCTAAGAACCCTATGAAAATTTAAGAACTCTGCAGTCCCGTCGCTGTCACAAAAAAACCCAAAAAATAGAACAATAAATTACTACAGAAAATCACGACGTTTTCCGGAAAAACCCTGAAAAAATGATGAATTTAAAATGATCATAACTTCACTTCCCGGACTCCATTTCGGCTGATTTTTTTTTTTGAAATTCAGTGAAAGTGTGAGAGGAACTCAGATATGCAATTTCTTTGGGCAAATTCAGACTCTAGATGCTACAAAAATAAAATAAAATAAAAAAATCGTGCCGCCGTCCGCGGAAAAAAATCCTGAAAATTTGCAGAATTTAAAACTTCAATATCTTGACTTCTCGGACTCCGTTTCAGACGATTGTGTTTTTCTGAGAGGAACTCATGACTACAACCTGTTTCTGCAAATTTTTCACAGAAATATAACGAAAATTTCTAGAATGTCGCGACTCTTTTTTCTTCTCCGAAAAAAAACTGTAAAAATAAAAAATATTTGCCCACAATGTATGTCAAGGAAAGTGCTCTGATACCACTTGTTAAGAACCAAAATAGATCTACAAATATAATCATCACAAATACTGAATACATAATAGATCCACATAGAAATATAGAAGAACAATATGAAAAATCTCTTTTATTACTATCAAACCCTTGAGGTAGGGAAACACCATACAATTGATCCTATTATGGAAGGGATCCTCTCATATTCACTTTCCTCTTCGAGGAGGCATCCTCCTATTGAGCGACCGCTCCAAATACAATAATTCTCTTCATATATCATTACATTTCTTGAACCCCTTTATATAGTGCTACCATCACCTAAGAAAATTCTAGAAGAAGAATCTTATAGAAGTAGAACCTTCTAAGAAGTTGTCTTACATATATTTATCTAACTACCCATTTATTATATCTAACTACCATAGTGAGCATTATTTAATAATATAGTGGACGTAGTCCACCTTACATTGAATGGTTTCCACTATTATCACTATGGGCCCTCTGC